>JASDQU010437524.1:2057-29570 GCA_032191745.1 Picea mariana | reverse complement strand
TCAAATATTGTACTTCAACTTCCTCTAATGTGGCCTATAAGAATTGATCTTCTTGTCCAACTAATCTGTTTCTTTCAATGTAGCAATGTAGAAAATACAATGGACATGAAGGTAAGTTGGTATGTAGAAAGACATGTAAAATAATAAATGAAGTTCTATTTATTTCAATGTAACATCACAAAAAATACAATTGACATGAAGATAAGATATTATGTAGGAACATATGTAGTATCGACATGCAATAAATTAGGTGCAAAGAAGTAGAATAAATATACAGACAATAAATGAAATCCAAAACGATGGAATATGAAATAAGAGTAGAAGTGTAATACCCCAAGGACAAGCCCTTGTCAAATCTAATGGTTTTTATAGGCTAGTGAGCCAAGTAATTATAAGCTGGTAGGATTATGTGTTTATTAGGCCAACGATCCAAGATGCTAAGGCCAGTGGGCCTGATTTTGTATATATAATTATGCAGATTATTAATAAAATGCATCATTTCATGTAGATCGACCACAAAGAAAGAATTATGAGGGACTAAGCTCCACTCAGTAGGGAAAGGAATGGGGCTAAGAGGCTAGGAAAGAGGGGCTAATATTGAGGGCTTAACCCAAGGGAATATTATAATGTATTCCTGAAAAATACTAAATTTGGGAAATAAACCCATTTATCCTAAGTTCCTTAGGGGATAGGAACAATTTCCAAGTGGAGAGGAACGTGATCCTAGAGAGCCAAGTGTCACCTAGGACACATGTAGTTTTATGTGGGAATTTCCACCATTGTTTGGGTTCACGAACCATTCTGGACACCTTCCTAAGCAGTTTGCTCTAACCAGTTGGCTCTCTCATGATTCTACATACTGATCATTCTCACCATTTTCCTAGCTTGTTCTCAGAATTCTGAATAGTCTGGCCATTTAGTTTCACATGAGTTCATCCTCGGCATTTTGGCCATCCCTTGTGTAGTTCACGCATGCACTGAACACGATTGAAACCAAAGCCATTTCTGACATTGTGAACCTCTATAATTTTTGTTGAGTTGTCCCCTTACCTTACCCGATTTTGGTTTTTGTGGTTGAAGAGGTGGGTTGACAGGCTAAAGAAGTAGGTTGTCAGGGTGATGAGAAACTCTCTCTAGGTGAGAGAGTTTGTTGGGGAAGTGATTTCTCTTGGAGGGAGTCCAACAGCTGCTACGGAGCTCTGAGAATTCCTAGTCCGACCTGTTGTTGAAGCCTTGAAAGCGAAGTGGAATAGTTGATGGACTGTGGAATAGTGAAGTTTCATATTCCTGGGGTGGGACAGGCATGTGGGGAATGAGATTCCATAAGCATTGGATGTAAATAGGATCTTTGGAGAGAATACTTCTAGTTTCACTATGCAGTTTCCCATCGCCTTAGCCTAGTCTAGGATTCCTTTTCCCTCGGTGGAGTTTAGTCCTAGCTTAGGGGTGATCCACTGCTGAGCATGATAAGCAGTGTGGTCTAAGGCTGGGTGGTTCGTGGAATGTCTGCACATAGTTGGTGGTCATCTATTAAAATATAAGTACCAAATCTATATTCTTTGTGTGATGTGTATCTTGTACATGTGTTATAATGTTATCAAAATTGTGTGTGTTTATTACATGTATGTATTACTATCGCTTCCGCGTGAATATGTGTATGAACAGAATGTTATGTTTGTTTAAAATTTCATCACACAAACACACACACACACACACATATATATATGTATGTATATCAGAGATGTTTCCTCTGTGGCATTGCTTTGCCTATGTGGTGGTTGTGGATGTTACAAAATGGTATCAGAACATAGAATTAAAAGATACATTCGTTAGGTAGCATTTTCGGACATAGGTTCTGTTGTCGGGGACTTTAAAAAATGGTATCAAATCCATGGTTTCAACACTGATCCTAGATGGGATAGGAAAATGGAAGTTGAGAAAACGTTTTTGGAAAGGAATTATTGTCAAAATGGACAAAATTGAAGTTCAAAACCCAGTTTTAGACACTGAGCCTGAATTAGGTCGTATAAGTGGTTATGGAATCAAAATCTTGGAGCAAATTGTTGTCGAGAGGGACAAAATTTGAATTTCAGAGCATTCCAGAGTGTCAAGAGAACACCTTGTCCATGTTTGGAATCTCAGGAGGTATAGAGGTTCAACTAAGAAATAAGAGAAAAGAGAATGCAGTAACCATGGATTTGGAACCGCAAGGTTGAAGTTGGGTCATGGGATCTGTAAGGGAGAAGAAAGATCTTTAACAACCGTCGGATATGGAGAAAGGTGCATGAGGATTAACCTCTAAGTACTTATAAGTTTGTGACTTCGACAAATTTTCCATGTTATAGAGAAGAAAGGGTAAAAGCTCGAAGTTTCGAAGTTCAAAATTAATCTGGACCGTTCATTGAAGGAGACATGTGTCAATAGATCATCTTGTTCGACATAAATGGGGGTGTGCTAAGGTGAACTCTCTGAAGTCCCAAAGCCTGAAGTCCCAAAGTGATGTGGCATGATGACGTAACCCAGGGTGACGTGGACTTCCTTATTCCTGCCACATGTTAGTTGGAATGAAAATTTAATGACCTTGTTGGACCAAAAGAAATATGAAACATGGGGCCATGTGTCACAACCTTATATGATGACAAATGTACTATGTGGATCCCAGAAGATAAATTAGTGCGAAAGTATGGCATTCAAAATTTAAGGAGCTTGTGGAAGTAAACAATTCCTGTTGTAGGATAAATCGGTGAATGCGGACATAAACTAATATCCCTAGATCCACCTGGATCTAGAACAAAACAAGACAGGACATGACGCTTTCCCTAAGTTACAATCATTGAATTTACTACCAAATAAGGAATGGATGATGTACCTTTAGATATCGCTTCCTTATATGTTTTGTGTCCCTGCTTCACTCCGATGCTCTTGTGAGATCAAATCTGCAATGACTCAAAACAACCAAAGTGAAAGCAACAATAGTAGATTCAATGAAAACCTAAACATGTGATCAAGGAGTCATGTAATAAAATGCTAATGATTTTATGGGAAATAAGCATGCCACTATATTATATAATGTGGAAGAAAGATACAACCAAATGCCTTGATGTCGTCATGTTCCTTCCAATAGTTCCTTGCTTCCCACACACTTCTTTCTCCAAGGATTATGAGACCATGGATCTGATAGCTACTCACAATCTATCTTGACAAATCAAAGATCAAAGCCAATATATATTTCCCAAGATCAATACAACTAACTTTCTCCATGAGAGCTCCTCTCCTTTTATAAGTTGAAGAGGATAAGGTAATGAGGTTAGAATGATCCCACTAAATCATGAAAGCGAGTAAGATCCAAACCGTTCGGAGGCCACCTCACCATAGAATCTTCTCCTTCTAGAAGCATCGAGAAGATGCTCGTTTTTCCCATGTATAGGAGGCCGTTGCACCCTAGCTATAGTGCATCCTGTGGAAACTCTGTGACCTATCTATACTGAAACTTGCAAAAATCAGGGATTCCCACACCCTTTGTATATAGCAACCTGTGAAAATCCTCCTTAACAAGGTTTTTACAAAGGAAAATACAAATTCTTCTCTCATGGAAAGTTCTTCTCCCTTATTTCTTAAGGAATTTAGGCCACTAACCCCTCTGAAGGCAACAAATAGGTTTACATCATTAATGGTCATAGGGATGATGAAAATAATGTGTAACACTTTCGAAGCCCGAAGTATCGAAGTTTTGAAGCACCAATGTGATGTGACATGCTGACATCACCAGGAATGACGTGAACACATGGTATGTGTGTCATGTGTCAGTGAGTTAAGAACCTTTGGAGAATAGAAATTCCACTTAGAGCATGACACGTGCTACCCATCATACTGGGCCACGCGTCCGCTTCTAATTTTTCAACATGTGGCACCCTTATTGAGCATGGCTAGTGAGGCCCTTGATGGTCACAGGGGATGCATGGTGCCAGATCCTTCATTTCATAGGTTAGCCACTTCGGAGGAAAGTGGGGTCATGTGGGATGAGAACTCTCGAAGACCGAAGCATAAGAGTTCATCGTGACCATTGATAGTCGTGGACATGTGTCAGAAAATATGACACTTCGTAGGTTTGTGGAATTGAAGGCTTTGGAAACCTAAAGCACGGAGTCCTGAAGCTAATTGTGGTTGTTGATTTGGTTAGAGAGAGGGGACCATTGATCCCTCTCACGTCGATGATGAAATTCGTGAGCTCGAGGTTCGAGAGATTGGCATTGTGGTGAGTTGAAAACACTTGAATCTTGAAACTCCAAAGTGTAGAGTAATCACCCAATTATTAGTACTTGGTCATAGTGGTGGTCACATGCAGTTAAAGGATGAAAGGAAAGGGCTAGCGCCCAATTTTTTTGTTTAAATAACAGAAAAGGGACAAATTATTCAAGTGGCCATAACTTCCTACTCATGATTCATAATTGAGCATGGAAGGAGCCATTGGAAAGGTATTGAACTATAGAAGATAACTATTCACCTAGAAATTAGATTGGAATAGTCAATTTCACAGGAAAATAAAAGAAAAGAAGTATGATATAGTAATGAATCAGAATGGTTCATGTTTCCATGAGATTACTAAGAACAGTTAGTCTGACAAAGTTTTGTTAGCTGCACATTGTTTTTGCAAAATTAATAGTTATTATATCAGATTCATCACAAAGTACATAAGTGATGGATGATACTCAGGTAGTATTCATCCAAGAATATGAAAAAATAGGGTTGAATGTCTAGTTGGATACGGAAGGAACCAACTCCAATGGAAATGGAGGAGAAAGGGAGGAAGACACAAATCTAGTTGAGACCCTCAGAAAATTGTAGACAGATGTCCAGAGCCACAATTTTGATAATGAGAGGCTTATGAAGGCCAAGGAACATCAGGAAAAATTCAACATGAAGTTAATTCAAAGCCTAGAAAGAATTGAAACGAAGTTGGATAGGGAGAGTGGCCCCAACAAGTCAGGAAGTCACAAGACCCCTGAGAAGAAAGGAAAATCAAGGAGTGGTAGCAAACATCACCATCACTCCCAAAAACATTCCCATAGGAGAGCACACAATATCTCAAGTTCATCCCCTAGAAGGAAACATATGAGGTCTTGGGTGGATGAGTTGAGAGGAGAAATGAATAAGATCAAACCTCCTACTTTTGATGGAGAGCATAAGAAGGATGAAGATGATGATACATGGCTGCTAGGCATCAGGAAGTACTTCCAATTACATAACTATTCTTCTCATGCAGAGAGAATAATTTCCATCTACCATTTTAAAGGAAAGGCATCCATGTGGTGGGATCAAATGGTGAAAGTACAACACCTCAGGGAAAAAAATGTGACTTGGAAGGATTTCAAGAGGCATTTTGAGAAGAAATACCTAACCAAGAGGTATTATGATAGAAAGATGAAAGAGTTATTTGAACTTAAACTATGAAGCATGGCTATTGATGAATATGAAAGGATATTATTAGAGCTATTGAAGTATGTCTCCTTCTTCAAGGATGAGACAATGACTATTCAGAGGTACCTGAGTGCGCTTCCATCTTTCATCAGTGATAAAATCCAATATGATGATCCCAAGACTCTAGAAGAAACTATAAGGAGATAAAAATGATTATATGATCAACAAAAAGGAAATCCTACTTTCTAGAAGGCTTTAGAGGACAACAAGAAGTTCAAGAAGGAACATAGGCAGAAGGGAAACAAGCCTCCATTTTTTAGAAATAGTCCTAAAGGAAATCCATCTTTTAGAGAGCATAGAATGGCTGAGGTAGGTGATCCGGATTATTTTCGGCACGAAATGAGATCGGAGATATAATAAAGAAATGCACAGAGATATCACAGATATTCAATAATATAATAGAAATGTATCAGAGATGAAACCATAAACACAGATATACAGTAATACATGATTTATATTAATGAAATAAATGTACAGAGACTGTAAAAATATAGAGTGAAAGACTCGCTAGAATGGTGGCATCTTATCTCTGAGAAGAGATGTGATGGCTACTCGCATTCGCAAGAAGATGATTACAATGAGGCTCTGAAGGAATTTTTACAATAAACAGGAATGCCAAAAACCCTAGACATCCAAAAACCTAACCCTAGGAGATGAAGCACCAAAAGTCATGTGGGCCCCGTTTGGGTAAGTTAGTACATCAACTTCCTGGGGTCGTAACTTTTGCATACAATCTCCGTTTTAGGCGTATGATAGCTCGTTGGAAAGGTATTGTTGAGGAGATTCATTTTAGGTGCTCAATTATGTATTTGGATATCATTGAGAACCTATATCTCGAAAAAACTTAATTTAGGCCCTCAAAATGGCCCCAGAAGTTAAAACCTGCTAAAAATAGTAAATTGCCAAAATTGCTAGAAAACTGTTTTGAGCTAGTCAGAAAAGGTTTGTGGCCACCGATATCCACCTGGATCAGTAGGTGGGAAAATTTCAAGGTAGGAACCCATTCAATGTTGGGGTTGTAAAGGAGACCACAATTATAGAGAGTTTCCTCACAAAATTGACAAGGTGAGAGCTGTCCACAATGTCCAGCAAGAAGAAACAATGGAGGATGTGAGAAGAAGTGTACCAAGGATATATGAATCCCTGGAAAAAAATCAAGATAATTTTCAATCACACATGATTGAAGTTGAAGGTATGATCAATAACCATGCCTTTACTATTTTAATTGACTCAGGGGCTAGTCATAACTATATAGATCCTAAAGTTGTGAAACATTTCAATTACCAAGAAGCAAGCATGAGAAATCTTGGCTAGTATAGCTGGCTACAGGAGCCAAGAGGAAATTTGTTGAGTTGGTTAAATCATGTCCAATGGGCATGAATGGACTAAGTACGAAGGAAAATTTGAACATTTTGCCTTTGGGAGCATATGATTTCCTAATTGGTATGAATTTGTTGGACCAACACAATGCCATATTAGACTGCCATAAAAAGGAATTCACTTGCTTGGATGAGGAAGGAAATCATAGAACAGTCCAAGGAATTCCTAGGGCAGTGACTATCTAGGAAATCTAAGCAATACAAGTAAAGAAGTGTTACAGGAAAGGTTGTCAAATATTTGCATCCCATATGGAAGAAGCATCTAAGGATAAGGTGCCAAATCTGGACGATCATGCAATTCTAGAATATTTTGAAGATGTGTTCAAAGATATATCAAGACTACCCCCGAACAGAGATATTGATTTATCTATTAATTTAATTCCTGGATCATCTCCAATATCAAAGACTCCTTACAAAATGAGTACACCAAAGTTGAAGGAGTTGCAAATTCATCTTGAATAGATTTTGAAGAAAGGGTGTATACTCCCAAGTGTGTTACCTTGGGGTTCACCAATCTTGTTCACGAAGAAGAAATATGTGACATTGAGATTGTGCATTGATTTTAGATAGTTGAACAAAGTGAATATAAAGAACAAGTATCCTTTGCCAAGGATCGATGATCTCTTTGATCAGTTGAACAATGAAAAGATATTTTCAAAGATTGATCTCAAGTTAAGATATCATCAAGTAAAGATCAGAGATGAATATGTCAACAAGACCGCCCTCATGACAAGGTACGATCATTATGAGTTCACAGTGGTGCCATTTGGGTTATCAAATGCACCAATTGTTTTTATGTGCTTAATAAATGGCATTTTCTGAGAACAGTTAGACAAGTTTGTCATTGTCTTTTTGGATGACATCCTTGAATATTCCAAGTTGGAAGAAGAGCATGAGCATCATTTTAGGATGGTTTTGCAAGTGCTAAGAGAACATCAGTTGTATTCCAAATTAAGCAAGTGCTCATTTTATCAAAACATAATTCACTATTTGGGGCATATCATATCTGAAGAAGGGATAGCAGAAGACCCTAAAATATTAAGGCCATTAAAGGGTGGAAAGCACCTAAGAATGTGACAGAATTTAGATCCTTCATCGATCTAGCTAGCTACTAGAAAAGGTTCATTGCAAGGTTTTCGAGAATAGCTCACCCCATCACTTCCTTACAAAGGAAGGGGAAGAAGTTTCAATGGACAAAAGAATGTGAAAAGAGATAATTCAATCAGTTGTTAACCAGTGCTCCAATTATGAATATTGTAGCTCCAGATGAAGATTCCATGGTTTTCACAGGTGTGTGCAAAGAAGGACTTGGTGGAGTCCTTAGTCATAAAGAATTTGTGATATGTTTCGAGTCTAGAAAATTGAAAGAGCATGAAAGGATCTATGTCACTCATGATTTGGAGTTGGAAGCCATAGTGCATGCTTTGAAGAAGTGGAGGAACTACCTCATGGGAAAGAGGTTTGAGCTAAGGATAGACCATAATGGTCTGAAATATTTTTTTGATCAACCTACTTTGAATACTAGGTAGAGTAGATGGTTGGAATTTCTCTATGAGTATGACTTTGATATTAAGAACATCAGAGGAAAGGAGAACAAAGTGGTTGATGCAATCAGTAGGAGAATGCACGAACTTGATGCTACAACCATTAACATGTATCAGATGGATCTGAAAGGAATAATTTATAATCCTACAAAAGTTGATTTGTAGTACGTGGAATTGGTTAAAAAATTGCAGCAAGGTAAAATGCAGAAGAAAGATGAAAAATATGAATTGGGAATTGATGGAATTCTCTTGTACATAAACAAAATTTATGTACCAAATTCTCATGAATTGAGGAGTGGGATTTTAAAAGAGATGCATAATGTACCTTATGCGGGACACCCTGGATATCAAAAAATAGTTTCAGCAATAAAGAGCCAATATTATTGACCAGGCATGAAGAAAGAAATTGCAGGGTACATAGCCAAATTTTTGGAGTGTCAAAGGGTCAAATATGAGCATAGACACCTAGTTGGGTTGTTGCAGCCATTACCCATTCCTCAGTGGAAGTGGGAAGTGGTGACAATGGATTTCATCACAAGATTGCCTAGAACAAGCAAACAACATGATGCAATCATGGTGGTAGTGGACAAGCTTACAAAAGCTACCCATTTGATCACATTAAAGAATACTCACAAGGAAAATAGCATTGTTGATATTTATATGATGGAATTAGTATGATTGCATGGCATGCCAAAGACAATTGTGTCTGATAGAGACCTAAGGTTTACCTCAAAGTTTTGGAAGGGGTTATTGAAATGGTTCAGAACAAATCTGAACTTCACCACAACCTATCATCCTGAGTCTGATGGGAAAATGGAAAGGGTGAACGAAGTGATAGAGGATATTCTAAGGATGTATGTGATGGAAAAACCATCTGAATGGGAATATTATCTACACTTGGTAGAATTTTCCTACAACAATGGATATCAAGCATCATTGAAGATGAGCCCATTTGAAGCACTTTATGGAAGAAAGTGCAACACTCCAGTAAGTTGGGACAACCCAGCTGATAGAGAAATAATTGGACCATAGTTGTTTAAGGAAATGGAAGAGAAAATGATGAAGATTAAACAAAATTTGAAGGTTTCCCAAGATAGGAAGAAAATCCATACTGACAAGAACAAAACTCACAGGGAAATTAAAGTGGGTGATCATGTTTTCCTGAAGGTGAAAGCCAACGGAAGTTCCCTGAAGCTGGGAAGTTGTTCCAAGTTGGTAGCCAGATATTGCGTACCATTTGAAATCCTAGAGAGGATTGGTCCAGTAGCTTATATGCTTGCATTCCCTACATCTATGTCTATACATAATGTATTTCATGTGTATTTTCTTAAGAAATATATACCTGATTCTAATCATGTTATTGATTGGAATGTGATTCAGGTGGAGCAAGAAAGCACTTTTCAAGTGCATCCAATACGCATTATGGACTAGAAAATCAAACAGCTCCGGAATCGAGCCATATGGCTTGTAAAGGTCCAATGGTCCTGGTACAGTCATGAGGACACAACATGGGAGCATGAAAATGCTATGTGGGCAGAATACATGCATCTTTTTGAAGATTTTGAAAATCTTGTTGATGTTATGTAAATGAGTTTCACTGAGGACAGTGAAAAAATAAGGTGAGGGGATTGTAATACCCCAAGTCTGAGTCCTTGTGAAATGTAATGATGTTTATAGGTTGGTGATCCAAGTAATTATAAGATGGTAGGCTTATGTTTTTATTAGGCCAGAGATCCTAGATGTTAAGGCCAGTGGGCCTGATTTTGTATATGTAATTATGCAAATTATTAATAAAATACATCACTGTGTGTAGATCGACCACGAAGAAAGAGTTATGGGGGACTAAGCTCCACTGGGTAGGGAAAGGAATGGGGCTGAGAGGCTAGGAAAGAGAGTCTAAGATTGAGGGCTTAACCCAAGGAAATATTATAATGTATTCCTAAAAAATACTAAAGTTGGGAAATAAACCTAGTTATCCTAAGTTCCTTTGGGGAGAGGAAAAAACTCCAAGTGGAGAGGAACATCCTCATGGAGAACCAAGTGTCACCCATGACACATGCAATTTTATGTGGAAATTTCCACCATTGTTTGGGTTCACGAACCATTCTGGCCACCTTCCTGAGCAGTTCACTCTAACTAGTTGGCTCTCTCATGATTATGCATACTGACCATTCTCACCATTTTCCTAGCTCGTTCTCAACATTCTGACCAGTCTGACCATTTAGTTTCCCATGAGTTCATCCTCAACATTCCAACCATCCCTTGTGTAGTTCACGCATGCACTGAAAAAGCTCGCAACTAGAGACATTTCCGCCATTGTGAACCTCTATAATTTTTGTTGAGTCGTCCCCTTGCCTTACCCAATTTTGGTTGTTATGGTTGATGAGGTGGGTTTTTAGGCCTGTGGTTGAAGAAAAAGGTTTCCAGCCCTGTGATAAAATCTCTCCAGGTGAGAGAGTTTGTTGGGGAAGTGATTTCTCCTGGAGGGAGTCCAACAACCGCTGCGGAGCTCTGAGAATTCTTGATCCGACCTATTGTTGAAGCCCTGGAAGGAAAGTGAAGTAGCTGATGGACCGTGGAACAGTGAAGGTGCATATTCCTGAGGTGGGACAAGAATGTGGGGAATGATAGTCCATGAGAAGTGGGCATAAGTAGGCTCCTTGGAGAGAATCCTTCCATTTGCACTGTGCAGTTTCTCATAGCCTCAGCCTAGTCTAGGATTCTTTTTCCCTAGGTGGAGTTTAGTCTTGGCTCGAGGGTGACCCATTGTTGAGCATGATGAGAAATGTGGTCTAAGGATGGGTGGTTCGTGGAAGGTAATCATGCAGTTGGTGGTCATATATTAAAAGATAAGTACCAAATAATTGTTCTCTCTATGATGTGTATCTTGTACATGTGTTATAATGTTATCATAATTGTATGTGTTTATTGCATGTATGTATTACTGCCACTTGCGCATGAATATGTGTATGAACAAAATGTTATGTTTGTTTAAAATTTCATCATGTGTGTGTGTGTGTGTATCGTAGATGTTTCCTCTGTGGCATTTCTTGGTCTCTGTGGTGGTTGTGGACGTTACAAAATGGTATAAGAAAAGAGAATTAAAAGATATAGTTCTTAGGTAGCATTTCTCGGTAGAGGTTTTGTGGTCAGGGATGTTACAAGAAGCATGCACCTTTGTATGTCGTCTTCTACATTTGTGGTTAAGATTCCTTCCTCTTCTTTATTTATTCTATTTGTTTCAATGTGAGAATGCACAAAATGCAATGAACATGAATGTAAGATGGTATGTAAGGGAAATAAAGTAATATGTACATATAGTAAATGAGAATCAAAGGAATAGAATAAAATATAGATTTAGAAGCATGAACCTTTGTTTTTCTTGATCCATGGTTGTGGTTATATAGATTTTTTCTTGGCCAAAATATATTGCAAGCCATATAATATTAAGAAATTGAATGGTCCTAGCTGAATGATTTGGTTTTGTGCAACAAAGTATCCAGATATTCTTTGAGACATGGAAATATAAATTTGTAATATGTTTGATGTATATTTCATAATTCAAGTACGAGAGAAATTGTATCATGGTCATACCAGTTTGTGTATAAGATAAAGAAGGTGTATTTTGATATGGGAACATTTGACCATATATGGTCAATAAGTGTGTTTTGTAGGTGCTTTATCTTAACCAAAAGAAAGCAAAGATTTTAATTGCACATGTATTTTTCCAATTCTTTCATTATGGAACTATTTTGTGGCATGCCAACACTGAAGTCTCCTAGAATGATAATGGTTTCGTTCAGATGTAAATGGTGTAATGCATTTGAAAAAACATTCATTATGTTATCATTGTTACACGCAGATTGGAATAGAGATTGAATATTGCAATTTTCAATCCATGGAAAACTACTCTTGCTAGCACCATCTCAACATCTTTTTCTTATAAAAGAACATTTTGCAAAGGCATCTAGGTATGGTTCAGAGTTTGGAGAAAAAATTGGAGAAACATTTAAGAGCGGGAGGGAAAGATATGCCAAACTCCATGGAAAGTCTGAAGCATAGGAGTGATGAATAAATACCTAAACATTCTTATTTTCAAACTATAAATAGTAAATAGTAAAGAAGGAATATGAATTAAACTGTGGTATCGAAACTTACTCGTCAATGATGAATGGAAGAATAACAGTTCCAACTGCGAGTGCAAGATTTCAACCTTGCAATGTGTAATAAAAGGTCCTAGAACTACCCAGTATTTAAATTCTAGGTCTTAGAAATTTTTTCTTTATAACTTACTAAAATATGCCACTGACAAAGATGGATAATGCCTGCCAATGGTGTGCAATTTTATTGTATCGTAGCCACCATTGTACCATACCTGTCCCTTCTACACCTACCTACATGCTTCTTCTACCAGAACATCCTGGAAAGGCAACAAGTGTGACATCATCTTTTTCATGTGAAAGATAGAAGTTTGATTCTCATATGGGAAAGCTAGATACTCATTCCAGAGCAAGCTGGGAATATCATCGAGGGCAAGGTGAGAAGGCTAAAGAATTTCTAATTCAATGGAGGTGTTAGATTTCCAGTTCGTCACATACGGCAAAGGACCAAGATTTGTAATGCTAGAAAAAATGATAGATGAGGTTGTGCAGATGACATTGAAATGCATATGGTACAGAGCTTGGGGAAACAATTGGAGGAAAATTTAAGAGCAGGAGAAAAAGATATGCCAACCTCTATGGAAAGTCTGCAAGATAAGAATGACGAATAAATACTTAAACATTCTTACTTGCAAATTGAAAACAAAAAACAAAAAGCAATAAAAATGAATGAAAGTATGGTACTGAAACTTACTCGTCAATGATGAACAACAGAATCGAAGGACCAATTGTGGGTGCAAGTCTTGAACCCTGTAAAGTGGAAAAATAGCTCCAACTACCACTGCAGGACCCCAACCTTGAAAACTTGAAGTAAACAAAAGCAAGAAATAAGAATCAAACCAGTGAGAAAACATGAATAGGTCCAATTGCAGGTGCATGACCTCAACCCTACAAAATTGAACCAAACAACAAGAAGCAACAACCAACGAACCAGTGAACAAGCAACAACCAGTGAACCAATAAAGAATTTATGTATCTTCAATGATGACTAAATTGCATTCCAAGCATAAACGAAATATGAAACATATGATAACCATGCAAATGGAAATACTTAAAAATTCTTACTTGCAAACTGTAAATAGTAAACAACAAAGAACAAATATGAATGAAACTATGGTATTGAAACTTACTCATCGATGATGAACGACAAAATCATAGGTCCAATTGTGGGTGTAGGACTTGAACCATGCAAAGTGAAAAAAACAGCTCCAATTGTGGGTGTAGGATTCCAACCTTGCAAAGTTGAAGAAACCAAAAGCAAGAAGCAAGCACCGACAGGTCAAACTGCAGGTGCAGGACCTCAACCTTGCAATGTTGAACCAAACAACAACAAGCAACAACTGACGAACCAACGAACTAGAGAAGAAGCAACAACTAGTGAACCAATAAACAATATATGTATCTTCAATGTTGACTAAATTGCATTCCAATAATAGAAGAAGTATGAAACATATGATGCCTATGTGAGTGGTGGTGGACAATAATTTCATCCAAATTCACTGCAACATTGTATGGAAAAATTCGAGGAAAAATGTACTGTGACAGGCCTATTTAAGTAAACATTTAAGGTTGTCAGTCCTATTTAAGGGCCTCACACTATGTGAACATTTAAGTTGTCAGGCCTATTCAAGTACCTCAAAAATAGTGTCAATGCTCAAAACTTTCGGTATGTAAACATTTCAATAAAAATAGAAATAATAAAAAAAAATTAAAAAGAGCATCGATGCTCAAAAATTTGGATATCTAAACATTTAAAACATTGGGAATAGTGAATCTAGAAATAAGACTTTGAATATGTTCTCCAATGAGATGATGACATATAAGATTTTTTTATTATATAAAAAAAAAACAAAAAAATTAGTACTCTAGTTCGAACAATAGAGAGATGATGCGAATATTTATAGTCAAAGGACGTATCAATATGAAGTCTTCCAGCCTGTTTAAGGGCCTCACACTATGTAAACATTTAAGTTGTCAGGCCTAATCAAGTACCTCAAAAATATTATCAATGCTCAAAACTTTCGGTATGTAAACATTTCAATAAAAATAGAAATAATAAATTTTTTTAAAAAGAACATTGATGCTCAAAACATTGGATATCTAAACATTTAAAACATTGGGAATAGCGAAGCTGGCAATAAGACTTCAAATATGTTCTCCAATGAGATGATGACATATAAGGTTTTTTTATTATATATATAAAAAAAATTAGTTCTCTAGTTCGAACAATAGAGAGATGATGCAAATATGTATAGTCAAAGGACATATTAATATGAAGTCAGTCAATGAATTATCGATTGCTATAGTCCCTCTATGCCTTTAGCAGGGACTAATAATGTAGGTTATAGCTTTATTTATCAATTAATTAGCTATTAGATATGATTTTCTATTAACATCTTTACTTTACTTACATTGCTACGCTCATATCTATAAAATCAAGGGATGTATCATTTGATTGTTAAATTTTGTTTGTAACTTTTGTAATATTTTTATTTTTTTTGTTAACTTTTTCATTTGAGATTAATGTACGTATGTATACACTAAACATAAAGTGTTAATATTAGTATTTAATAATTTTAAAATGAAGCTAATTACTATGGATGGGTTAATAAAACTTTATTTAAGAAAACTTTAATTTTATAAATTTTGAGTGTTTATTGCATCCTAGAGGTTTGCTTGTGGTTTTCTGAGAAAAATTAGTGATCATAAGGGTTTGTTAAAGGATTTGACATATGAAAGTGGCAAGAACTTATGCATTTTACATATAAAAGTAGTGAGTGCCTCTTTAAAAGGCAAAAACAGGACAAAAGAACTACAATATTTTGAATTTGCATTTTGGTACAACTTGATGAGAAGGACACTAAAGATACGAGACACTAAATAAAAATAAAAAAACCCTAAAGAAATGTTATCTGATAGAATAAAAATATGTTCACTATCTAGGATCAATATCTTTCAGCCCGCCCCTGGATGGGGTGTTATTGCATTACACGCGGCATGACGAGGTGGAGAGGTATGGCCAGCAAAGCACAGAGCCATGTGATGGGCTCGTGCCTTGACCCGCCACCCTACACCAGCATTAAATGGCCATTAACATGGTGCGAGGAGCAATTAAACATACCCTTCCTCCCCTCTACTCTCATTTCATGGATGGGTTCTATTTGCATTTCATCTATCCCTGCACGGGCTTCAACTAGCATCCCTCCTGGCAGCCTTCGTCTGAGTTTTTTTGGATTAGGAGGCTCATTATAGCTCTGGTCTGGCTGCAGGCTTCCTTTCACTTTCAGTTGCACTAGATGCTCTCTATCCAGTTCACAACGAGAACCATGCCGCGGCCTCGAGGGTGCCTGCGTAGAGGCTCCCCATGGAAACCTCGCCGACCCTCTGTATCGCCTCCCACTTTGCCTTCCTCTTGCTCCTCTCCCTCCATTCGGTCAGAACCAACTCTTCTTTCATCCCCCACTTTAGCTGCTTCGCATTTGGATAGCCTGGCTATCATCCCCAAGCTGTCGTCTTCCACCTCGCGCCATCCCCTGAACCACCTTTGTTCGAACCTCCCCTTGCACCAATTCCTACCTCTGTTGGGCTAGTGGTGGGGGAACCACCTTCTTGCAAGCCTTGGAGCACCAAGAACCAGTTCCCGAACTCTTTCCCTGACACTCAGCTTTGAAAAACCCTGGCAATTCTATTTGTCTTGGTCTTCGAACTCCGCCAGGGGGTGGAGGATATCCAATTCCATCTGCTAGTCGTGGACGGAAAGATTGCAGTCTTGCTCTAGCTCCTTACTTCTCTTCAAGAAGCTATCCCCTCAGACCTTGAAGGTGAGGCTACAACAACAAAACCTGGTGGCGCAACCAATGAAGGAAATGTCCAGGAGCAGCGTTTAGCAAGAAATGAGCAACATGAAGTCAGGCATGAGGACAAGGCGAAGGAGATGGACACAGGACGTGACGTGAAGCAGGGTACCTCGCCAGCTGTTGGCAGGCCCAAGGGAAGCGTGGACGCGATGAAGCAGTGGGCTGATCAAGTGACATATGTCGAGGAGGAGCCATGATCCGAGGCTGTCCATGTCACTTGGCTAGGGTATCCGCCACATGTCTAAGGTCATTAGAACATTTCCAGTCTCTTTAGTGTCTCTACTTTTTAGTTGTTGTCCAGTTAGTTTTGAATAGTTCACTTGGACTATCACACTTTTTATGTTTGAATTCCATGCTGGCTGGACTGGTTTCCCCTCTGTTGGGGCAGTCCAGTAACTACAGCAAAGAATATTCTCTATACTTTGTATCTCCTTTTGGTCCAAGAAGGCCCTTTATATATAATACTACTAAATTACAAAAAAAAAAATATCTTTCGGCCCGAACCTCGAATGGGGTTACAACGACTGGGGCAGAGGGCACCCATGTGGGGCTTCACGCAATGATTCTGCTACACTTCATAGCGAGAGAAATAAAGTCTCTTAAGGCTATGAATGTTAGGAAAAAGGTGCAAGTTGGGAAAGAGAGCAATGTATTTTTCCTTGCTAATTCCATCACTAAAATATGATGGTGATCATTAAGACAAGAGGGCCTCAAGCTAGAGGAAGGATAGAGAAAATGACCAAGATGAGTGGGAATTTTAAGAAGGGGAGTATTGTGACAACCTTGATAAGTCATGTTGAGAAGAGTAGAAATGCAATGGTCTTTGAGTTGTAGGTTAAGATCAGCATTATTACCTTCTAAGGACGAATGTTTCCTCTACTGAGATATGGAGCTTTGCTGCTAAATTTATCCTAGGGGTCCAGAGTTTTTGGTATAGTGTCAAACAGGATGAGCGATTATGTTGGTTCGAGATGTGATTTCATCAATTTATACTTGGTTTTTTGGGTATTTCAGGGTGCAGGGGGAGTTAAGGGTTTATGAGTCTGTGTTGGTCCATCTCCCTGAGATTTATATTCGGGATTCAATTATCGGGAAGTAGGGAAATTTTTTGTTTGAGGAGGAAGGAGGTGGCTCTCAGTAGAGTCTCTGGGTGGTGGACATCAAGTGTTTAAGTAGCTCAGTTTGCACGAGGATCAATGATCATGATGGTATTTAAAGGGGAGGGATGGTGAAGGGTAGCAACAAGAGGAGAAGAGGGAGAATATAGGGGACAAAGAATATCGAGTGAGCCTCTTCCCCCTGCAGCTCGATCGCCCCTACTCATGCAACTCAGGAGGCTTATGAAGTCATCAATCGGTTCCGGGTTCACTGTTCAGACAAAATGAAATGAGAAGCCTAGGAGGTAAATATAATGGTGAGGGAGTAGATACTGACAACCTCATACAACTAGGTTCTGAAGAAGATCTAGGATTAGGTCACCAACCTATACTACTCAAGGACAAGATATACAAAATATTTGAAAATAGTTGAGACATACTGGATTGTTAAATCTATTTTGGGACAATACATGGAATAAACTATGGATGAGAAACATAGCATCTTGCATGCCATTCACATATTTGAAGGAAAATTTGAGTTGTTATGTCAATCAAAATTTGGAATAAAATTCAATGTTTTTCGTACAAGAGAACATGGAGTCAATCAACAACAAGAGGGGGCATCATCCAACTCTTTGGGAACTATGAAAAACCCAATTGATATGGACAACGAACCTTCTAATTCCATTGCACATAAAATGGAAGGCGATGCCCAGGCTCAAATTGATGGTTAACATGGAGGCTTCACCTTGTTGACCAATATCTTATCACGTTCGTTCATAAAAGGAAATATTTAATTGTGAAAAATAAGGTCAATATATTGTAGGTATTGGGGGGATGTGGGGTATCAAAGGGTTTATAGGTATTAAGGGTATAAAAATGGGCACCTAGTTAAAATAAGGGTTTAGTTTATTGGAAATATGTATTGGGAGTGGGGTAAACAAAAGGATTTTGGGAGTTATTTATCAATATCTAGTTAAATTAGGGGTATTCTTTAATACCCCATGAATGCAGGCGCTATGTCACAGGTTCATTGAGTGAAGGCCCCGTGATGGTTAACGAGTTTCAATGTGGTTACTATTTTGGTTATATAGTTATATGAACTCTTATAGGATTGTCTGATAAATAACTCTGATAGACTTTGATATAGTAGTTTACTGTTGGGTATCAAATACTATTTTGACTTGGTATGGAAACTCCTCTTAGCATCAATGGGACGGAGTTATGGTTTCCTTAATCATAGAACCCCCAAAATTTCGTTATAAATCCATATTTTGTATATAATAGAAAACAAAATTAGTAAAACAAAATAGCTTTTAGCTAGAGAATCAAAGGAAAAAAAATTAGTATTTGTGTCTTATACAAGATACGATTGCATGTTTTTCCAAAAAAAATGTGAGCATTTTCATGTGCTCATAAAACCTGAGATAAATAATGAACCAATGACACCATAAAACTTAAGATAAATAATGAACCAATGACACCATTCAAATATAACAGATGGTTCATATAGGAAAAGACTATGAAAAAACAACTTGAGAAAAGATAGAATTGAAAGAATGTTTTTCTTAGTGTAGTAGTTATTTTGTTACAGGAAAATCTACCAATTAACTAAAAAAATCCCTTGATAAATGGGTTAAGTTCATCAAAAAAACATATGATAAATCCCTTTATTGAAATATTTCTATATAGTAATGTCTCGTTGATAATAACTATATCAATCAATGCTAAATGGATTAGTTAAAAAAACTTTATCTATATATATATATATGAATTATGATATTTTTATCACTAGTTTAAAATGATCAAATCCTTTAAACATTTTTTTCTTTTATTTTTTTTAATTAAAAAAAAATCAATTTACCTTTAAAAACTTGATCCCTCTAAAAACATATGATAAATATGAAATATATATATAATGTGTTAACTCCATATTGAATAAAAAAAATTATATATTTTCTTAACACTCATTACCACATCTTTAAAATATTTTATTCATAATCTTTTTACTTTTTACTTTCAATTAATTTATAGACTTTTTACTTTCAATTAATTTATAGGTATATATAAAGTCAATATTAAAATATTTTATTTGAGATAAACATTGAAATATCTCTTTGATGAACATTGAATTATCTCTTTGATGAACATTGAATTTTTTTTTGAATTTTTTTAGGAAACACTAACAACACAACCACAACTTTTTTAAGACCATACTTATACCACATCAACTTCTGCATTTCCCACGAGAATACTGTAAATGGTTCCCACTATTCATACCAGACTGTATTTTCACTGACTCATGCATAGTGGGAACCCCAGATGGGGTTACAACAGCTAGGGTAGAGGGCACCCACGTGGGGCTTCACACAACCATCTTGCCACACTCCATAGCGAGAGAAATAGAGGCTCTTAAGGCTACGAATGTTAGGAAAGAGGTGCACATTTAGAAAAAGAGTGAGGCGTATTTCCTTGCTAATTCCATGACTGAAATATCATGGTGATCATTAAGACAAGTGGGGCTCAAGCTAGAGGAAGGATAGAGAAAATGGCAAAGATGAGTGGAGGGGATTATTGTGACAAGCTTGATCAATCATTTCAAGAAGAGTAACAATGTGATGGGTTTTAGGAAAGAAGTGCATGTTTGGAAAAAGAGTGAGGCATATTTCCTTGATAATTCCATCATTGAAATATGATGGTGATCATTAAGACAAGCAGGGCTCAAGCTAGAGGAAGAATAGAGAAAATGACGAAGATGAGTGGGAATTTTAATAAGGGGAGTATTGTGACAAGCTTGATCAATCATGCCAAGAAGAGTAACAATGCGATGGTTTTTGGGCTGCAGGTTAAGATCAACATTATTACAATTGGAGTACGAATCTTTATGCTAGATATATGGATATTTATTGGTGAATTTACCCTAGGGATCCAGAGTTGGTGGTATAGCATTGAAGGGGCTGAGCGGTTTTGTTGGTTCGAGGCGGGATTTCATCAGTGTATACTTGTTGGATTTTAAACTGCTTTATCTACTCTGATCTCACCTTACTGTCATAAGTTGACCCAGGTTCAGATATAACAAGCTTCCAATAAAATCCCTCTAAAACTATCAGCCCTCCTGGTAAACCAGAAGGCAACGCACTACACAGGGTGCACTGTGCATTCTCACTCGATATATTTCTATGGGTGGCTTCAATTCATAGACACTTGCAACCTGAGAATAAGGGGGGATCTACGGTTGTACCTTCTAATATTCATTTTTTTAGTCTTACATGTTAATCAATCAATCACTCTTACTCATGCATCTGGAATATCATATTTAACTAGTTCCTTCATTCTTTCATCTAGAAATTAATCATTAACAAAAATGGAGATGCATAACATTCAGTCACATAACACAATTTTTATCATGGTTCAGCCCCTCCTGGCATACATCCACAAATATTTGTCTCTCAAGCTCTTTTATTATGTCTCATCAATATCTTGTGTCGCGCGTGTTTACAGTCTTAGATATTACACCCTCAATAGGCTTCCCAATCCCTGTGAGGCTGACTAGATCGCACCAGGATCCTCATCCTACGATCTAACCCTCGAGATCGAGTTTCTCGACTCTTCTCTAGCACTCACCATCTTACAAAATTGTGACAGTTCTAGCCTTTCTCATTCTTCTTCCTGTCTCTCTTGGTCTATCTCCCCTCCTAGACATCCTAGGTACTATTTATACATACTCTTAGCTTGTCATCCATTACAATATCATGAAAAAACCCTAACCCTAATGTAGTTAGGTCTCCCTTATAGGCACACCTCGCATGATTCCTTCACATCTACTACTTTTCCTTCCATATTTCTTTTATTTACACTTCATTATTTTCTCTCGAAAAATGGCCTTCTCCCAAAAATGGGCCTTCGCCCAACATGACCCCAACACTGACATGTGGCTCGTCCCAAGCCACCTACACTATGAGCACTTCTTCAACAACTCCTACTAGAGTGTAGAAATTACATGCAAGTTCCCTTTCTTGTGTTTAAGCATACACAGGCTTTTCTTTGAGCACATCTAACACTTGCACTATGATCTCCTCCTGGATCATTTCTGTGCACTATGCCTGTGTTTGCACCATGTTATTCTTTTCCTCCTCTTCCTACGCAATGATATATGCGGCTATCTCTTGGAGAGGTTCTATTTGCACTTGTTGGTCCTTATTTTGCATCTGTGCAACTACTAGCTCTGTTTGTTGCTTCTTCATGTCTTTCACCCCTTTGAGGCGCTCGATGATCTTCATCATTTTATGCCTCTACTTGAGGTCCTAGATGGTCATGCTTATTGTTTCCTCTTCCTAGTCCCAATGTTGGACCTATTCATCTTCTTCTAATGTTGTCCATAGCTGCACTTCCCTATCAAGAAATTCCATAGCTGCATTGACTTGTCATTCCATTTCCTCCATCTATCCTGCAACTTCTTGGCTCCTTCGTTCCTTCACTTGTGGGGGAGTTGTAGGAATGATTTTTTCCCAAAGGTTTTCAATCTCCTTTCCTGTATTGATCAATTTTTCGGAAAATATGATCAATTTTCTACATTGTGGTGGGCTTTGTTATTTGCCCACTCTTCAAGATATTTTCATAGCTTGCAACCACTCCTTGCTCGAGCCTATCCATGTGATCTTTCTCATATTTTTTCTCAAGCTTGACCTACTCGAGCACCATTTCCAACTCCTCTTTGATATCCCTTGTATGCTACAACTCAATTCAAGTGCTTATGTTCGTGCACGCGACTGCACCTCCTGCATGATACTGACTTGTAGTTTCTACAGTGCCTTGGTTGGTATTCACTCCATTACCAGTTGTATCTATGTCATCTCTTTAAAGGGTTTTTGGGCTACATTCTCATCCATGCGCAACATTCTGGGTGTAATATGGAAGGTTGGGCTCGCTTACGCTATCGTTTGGATCATATCATGTTCGCTCAGCGCAACCCTGGCTTCTTCTTATGATGTTGTGGGGAATGACTATGTTCCCTTGTTCATCCTCTATGTTCCTTGGATATTCTCTAGGACCTTCCTTATGTTGGCCAGCTCATCCTAAATGCAACCTCTTTGGCATTGGGTGTCATCAAACTCCTCAGTTGCATGGTCATGGACTATTTCAGCCACGAGGTCAGCATCATTCTCGGTGATTGTATATTCTGGAGGTTGCTTGTGCTCCTTGTCCTTTTTGCATGCACCGCCAGTGTGGATGATCTACCTCTTGGTCTAGCCTTATTCTTGTGGGGTGGCAATCGATGGGGTTCCTTATGTTGTCGCAACCCCTTTTTCCGGTTATTTTGGTGTTGGAGTAGTGTCCTTTTTCTCGGCCTGGGTACCCTTCTTTGGAACACCCCCATTATTTTTTTATGTCGGCTTCTGACTTGGATTTGGCTTCTTCGAGACAGCTTTATCCCTGATAGGTTTCTTAACTTTCCCTGCATCAATCTCTGTACCTATAGGCATCTCCTGAGTGAGGACTAGAATTCCCCTGTCATCTTGTTAGTCCCTAATTTCCATCTCTACATATTCTTCTTTGACAAAATATCTAAGTTGCATCCATTCTTTATTGGGATCCCTTCTCGCTTGGATGCATACTATGTTCTTGGTTTCTTTAAAGTTTGCGATGTCTAGATATTGCGCAACCACTTCTGGAGTAATTCTCCAACTGTTCGCAATTCTCTCTTGGAGCTCGTTATAGTATCGTGTGAACGTGATCACATTGGTACTTTTGATTTTGGGGTCTGACATTCTCCCCAACGATGTGTATCGCGCTGTGTGGAAATGACTGGTCCACTCACAAAAATATGTGTGTTAGGGCTCCCTCCATCCGATCAAGGAAATCATGATTAGTAGCCAAGAGTAATGAAATTTTGTTCCCAAATCCTGTGCATCTCTGCATTCATCAAGGAATAGGTTTAGTAAGTATGGGGCCTAACTAAGCATAGTGCCCTCCACACACTATGCTACAGTTGTGATGACCCTAGCAGGGACTTCCTCCTTTCACTATTTTCTAAGTAGTTTACAAGCCATGGGTTTAGTGGCCAGCCTTGCTTTTGCGTCATTGATGTGCTTCATAATGATTTTGCATGACCCTCGCTCTGTGCCATATTTATTTTTCATCTCCTCCACCAATGCCTTCTCCTTCATTTTTTTGTCGAGGTACTTTGTGGGATTCTCCCCCCGAGATGGCAGACCGGTGATAAAAGAAATGAGCTCTACATCTATAGAGACAAGATCTTCCAACCATAGGTATCCTCTGTGGGTGAATTCCATCAATTTCTTGACGCAGTTGTTTGTGTCCCGACCCCTTCCAAAATGTGGAATATCCAATAGGTTTATAATTTCATTGTTGGCCAATCTAGTGGCCCACTATTTTGGTTGTAACATTGGGTCCCCAAAGGGCCATGTTCCTATGCTGTCAAGGTAGACCTTCCTTGAAAACTATGGCAACTTGTCCACATCGGCCACGTCGTGGTCCGAGTAGTGCACTCTTTCCATGCATCCTAGAAGGTTAGGCATGGCCTGCATCCCTTCCATAATGAATGATAGGACTATGGTTTTTTCATCATGTCTGCGCGTTGACCTTTCCATTAGTTGTTTTCCCTTTCATTATGGTGGCTAGATTGAGGTTCTAGCCTCCATAGTTCTCTCATCGGCATACGCTTATGGTCTTCCAGTAACATCTTCTACTGTGCCCTCTTGTTGTTGTGTAGGATCTTCCCTGTGTGACTATCTAGGCGTGACAACCTTTGTATCCTTTGGGGAAGTCCCATTTACTCTCTGGGATCCTTCAGCATGTGTAGGTCACAAAAGAATTGCATGCGTCCTCTACCTGCTGGTCCTGTCCAGTTCCCTGCATGTCAATGTGTTTTCTCTATATGCTCTATCTCTCTATTATTTCACAATTTAACAATAAGTGTTATGTTTCCCACATTCCTTCCTTATATAGAAAGTTTCATGAAGCTTCTCGGGGAAGCTACCTGAATACGTGACATTCATTTTCCTTGACACCGTTAGTTGGCACGATTAATGCGAAGGTGCTTCGAGAGTACTTGTCATTCAATTTGATAGACCCCGCAAGTTGGCATGATTACTGCAATGGTGCTTCAAAAGTACTTGACATTTGATTTGATAGACACCGCCAGTTGGCGCCTTTTTGTCGTAACTGCCACTTTTTAGGTGCTCTGGCATTTTCGAGTGCATGAAAACTTTGTGTTATTGATGTAGGAGCATCATGAGCAAGTACACATGGTAGAACAACTCAGCATCTGAGAGCCAATCCAGAGTCTCGAACACTAGCCAGTACTGCAAATATTTTGAAGCGATAGAAACCAAAAGAGGAAAGATCACACGCGTGGAGACAAAATGAGCACACATGACTTAGGAGCTTAACCCTAGTCTCAATGTAACCACAATTAGATAACAGTTAGTTTGTTTCTTTTGTATAAAGAGAGATTTTGTACGTCCAAAAGAGGGGTTACAAGAATTATGAGAAAGTAGGAATCTCAGAGTAGTAGTTGTTTCTTTGATTTTAGATGTAACCATTTTCTTGATTTTGAATGAAGATAAAAAAGAAAAATTGATCCAATGTATGGTGTGAATAGTGTTTGCAATTTCTTTGTTGTTGTCTTAATATTTTCAAGAATGAATGAATCTTGCTACGAGTGTATGTAGCTTTGAAATGCTTGTATAAGAATTTAAATCTCTTTTGTTTGTGATTCGGTGCAAGGTGTGCACATAGTCTGCAAGGGGTGCACTGAGAGGGTTTGTTTCGACTCGTAAATGTCAGAAGAAATAACGTAAGACTTTCTTTGCAGGAAGTGTAAAGCAATTGACATAAGGAGTGCACAATCATCGCAAGAACTTCAATCTTGTGTAAAGATATGTTGCAAAGAGTGCATAGACCTAAAATTAGACAAAGAGTCGAAGCGACTCCGTAAAGAAGTCGAAGGATGAGAGCGGAAGAATGTTAGGAAGGCAATAAAGGATTATTTTCAAGAACATTTGGATCTAAGTTTGACGAAATTCCTAGAAAAGAAATAAGTGCTTGGGATATCAAAATCTTTGGAGAGATCAAGCTCAGGAGGAGTAGCACTTTCCAAGAAGAGCGAACGAGATCCAAGAAATGGACTCGTAGGAAGGATAAAGGTCAAATCCTTTAAATCCTTTCGAAAATATTCTAAGTCTAAAGAAAGATTTAGCACAGAGGGAATATCTGGACCATCTGATCAGCATCCAGACAACGAGAAGCAAGTACAAAGGAGGAAAGATCTCAACCATTCGATCTGAGCACAAATGGATCATAACCATCTGATCAAGGTAAAGTGAACTAACATTAAATCTTTGAACGTACATAGGAGGAACAGGACACGTGGAGAGAGATCAACATTTCGTTGACTCAGAGAGTGGAAACACTACTACATATTGAAAAATTTGCGACGACCACTTGCGACGAAAGTACTCTTTCGTTGCAACATGAAAGAGAAAAGGTTCTTTTTTTCTAAGTATACTTCGTATTTGTTGCAATCGCGACGCCTACATTTTGACTGAACTATAATGGTCAATGTTCGTCGCATAAGCGATGAAAGTTGACCATAATAATTTAGTCAAACTTTACAGTTGAAAATGGCCTAAAATAAATAGGTGTAAAATATACATATATATATATATATATATATATATATATATATATTTATGTCACTATTGTCGCAATTGCAACAATGGTGACTTAAAATTGGCATATAAATATTTGACGATTTAAATATGTTGTGACAATCTTACTATAACAACGACGGTTCCAAAAGGGTATTTTTGTGCAGAAAAATGTCACAAAATGTTGTTAGAGGTGGGGAAAAAAGTAACGCAGGTGAAAAGGGTGATGGTAGATGTTATTTCCCTTGTAAAACATGTTGCCTCAGATGTCCCGTAATAATTTTAATAGCAACATCTACAAAACATTGTAGGAAATACAGTCACATTGATGGCGGATCGAATGAATATCGTCCCATGGTAATTAGCTATATATTCATTATCTTTTTTTATTTTGTCAATTTTATATAAAATTATATATTGTTTGAATGTTTGTTATAGTATACACTAATTTTTCATGATTTTTTGTAATTATAAAGTTAGAGTTTCCCTCTAACTTTCTGCAAAATATTGCACCAAGTATTAGTAGAAATTATGTTGTACAAGCTGAGGAACATCATCATGACCAAGAAAATGAGAATCTCATGGAAGAAGATGATGGGACAAATAAAGTTAATGATCCCATGGAAGAAGAGGATGGGACAAATCAAATGATCCAAGATTAGTTTTCGCAGCCGGATGAGGATGGGGAAAATGATGGTATTTATGATGAACCTCTAATAGAAAAGGCAAATAAACGACTTTATGAAGGATATGGAGAAAATATTCTCTTCGCTACATTGTTGCTGGTGAACTTAAATGTTATGAATAATTTGTCGAACACTTGTATGACACAGATACTAAGGTATGTAATATGTTTCATCTCATACTGTACATAAATGTTGATTTTTTTATATTTTTTTTTAGTGTTAATTAATGTGTAAAACGAGAATGCATTTTTTATGATTAATATTCTTACATTAACTAGTTGTTTGTTATGTTGTAGATTGTTAGGTTAACTTTTGTTACCATTGTCAAATATTTTACCTCGCACATATCGAGGTTTGCATGCCATTATGAAATACATTGGAATGGATTATCAAACTATAGATGCATGTCCTAATGACCATATTATATATTATGGACAACATGCTTCGAAAACCAAATGTCCACAATGTCTTATCAATAGATATCGAACTGATCAAGTGAAAAAAATGGTGCCTTGAAAGGTTCTTCATCATATTCCCATAATTCCATGTTTGCAGCGATTGTTCAGGTGTGAAAGCATAGAACAATTTATGGATTATCGTGCATGTAACAGAAGTGAAGATGGTATTCTTCGAATGCCTT
>JASDQU010437523.1:49686-70776 GCA_032191745.1 Picea mariana | reverse complement strand
AGTGACAATTCTGTTGGGACAACCAAACCTTGTGATGATGTCTTTGAGAAATCCAATGATTACCTTATGAGAATCATTCCTGGTAGGGATAGATTCTATTCACTTGGTGAAGTAATCAGTGGTAGTCAATATCCACCTATGTTGTCCACTGGAGGCAGGATGTATTTCTCCAATGAAGTCCAACCCCCATTGTTGAAAGGGTCCTGAAGCTACTACATGCTTTAATGGAAAGGATTTGAGTTGCTTCTTCCCTAAGAATTTTTAACATCTGATGCATGCTCTAACTTCTCTGCATACATCAGCGAATAAGGTGGGCCAATAGTAACCAAACCTGAGAAGTTTTTAGGCGGTGGTCTTCCAGAAATGATTCCCCCCACATAGGATGATATGGAAATCAAACATTACTCTTTGGGTCTCCTGTGGGTTGAGACATATCAGAAGCACTCCCAAAGGGTATTTCCAATATAAGACCTGGTCAATAAAGCAATATCCGATTGCTTTGAGCTTTAAATCTCTTGCCTTTCTTTTTCCCATTCCATCAGGGGGTCTTAGTTCTTGCAGAAAATATATAATGTCTTCATACCAGGTGCATTCTGCTAATGGAAAACTACCCCGAGGAATTCCATCAGACAACTCCACTTGCTGAACTTCTGAGCAAAGGTTGATGAAGTTAACTCCCAACACTTTACAATTGGATTCAGCCAGCAGCTTGGCCAAACCTTTCCCTTTAACTAACTTGGTGGGTTTTATTTCCAGATTGAACTCAAGGATCTTGGAAATCCACTTACTACTTCTACCATCTATGTCAGGTTGTATAAGAATGTCCTTCACAGAGGCTGAAGGAACATATGTAATTAATTTTGAGTGCAAGACATAGACTTTGAAAGCTTTGAGTTCTTTCAGCAGGGCATAGGCTTGCTTTTCCATAATGTCATACCTGATCTTTACATCCATCAATGCTTTGCTGAAAAACAAAATAGGTTGCTCCAGTCCTGCATCATTCTTTTGTAGAAGGAAAACATCCACTGTATTAATGGAGGTGAAAGAAAATATTAGGAAGTTCTTGGAATAATTAGGACTAATAAGAATAGGTGTCTCAGTCAATGCTTTTTTGATTTGGTCAAAGGCTTCCCTGGGTTCAACAGTCCACTTTACTTCATTCCCCTTTTTGAGCATGGCTGTAACATGCTTCACCAACTCAAAAAAATTTGAAAAAAACCTTCTTAGAAAGTTAATCTTTCCTAGGAAAGACTGGACTTCTTTCCTGGACCTTGGAAGTCATAAGGCTTCAATTTCCCCCACCCTGCTGGGATCGATCCTCACTCCCTCAGTTGATACTATATTTCCCAACAACCTTCCCTCTTTCATGGAAAACAAATATTTCTTGGGTTTTAAAGAAAGACCAAACCTTCTACACTTCAGGAAGACCTTCCTCAGGTGACAACAATGTTCTTTATCAGACCTGGAAAAGACTGTTATGTCATCTAGATAGATCACCACAAACTGATCCCTCTCCCCAATGAAAGTTATGTCCATGGCTTGTTGAAAAGTTTCCCCTGCATTCATCAATCCAAAGGGCATTTTGACATACATGAATGTGCCCCAAGGAGAGGTGAAATATGTCTTTTCTCTGTCCTCAGGCAGGACTGATATCTGATTGTAGCCAGAAAATTCATCAATCATGGATATCCTAGATGTACTTGTTACTCTTTGCAATATGTGTTCCATATTAGGTAGGGGGTAATTGTCCTTATTTGAGCTTCTGTTTAGATTTCTAAAATCAACACAAAGTCTGATCTCTCCACTTTTCTTCCTTACTGGGACCAAATTGGACACCCATTTAGAATATCTCAAAGGGATGATGATTTGAGCATCTAACAACTTCTTCACTTCTCTTTCCATGACAAGCAACCTGAATGGCTTGGCGTCCTCTTTCAGTGGGACCTTGTGTTCAATAATAGTTGCGTCATAAGTATTGAGGTCTTCATACGTCTAGGTGAACACATCAGCAAACTCCCTCAATAATCCATCATATTCAACCCTCTATTCTCTTGTCAAGCTGCTTGACAATTTGACAAGCTTTGGTTCCTTATCTGTGCAAATGTTACAATCAACTGTATCAACATTATCTTTTAAAATTTGGCCCTTTATTGCTACATCATTGCTGTCAAACAGTCTTTCCAAAGGAACCAGTCCCTTTGGGATGTGATTGCTAGGCAATTGAACAATGAGATGATCAACAATTTTGTTGAGAAAAGTATCGTCTTGAGAGTCTTCTTCAGAGGCAGAGTCTTGATCAATGTGCAGTGCTGAAAATTCTTCAACAGTCTCCAAGAATCTCTTGATCTCAAGATCATCTTCAAACACCTTCCAATGCTTGACATTGTCAGGTATGGAGGGCCTGTATTTCACTTATGTATCATATTTGAGCTTAGGTGGAAGAGGAATTTTGAAATTTCTAGCTGAAGTAGCTAGGGAATCAGCCACAAAGTTTTATCCTCTTCGAATGAATGATATATTGAAGGCCAGGAAAAAACTGTCAATGAGGTCCCAGGCTTCATTTCTGTAGCTCCTAAGCTGAGGGTGTTTGTCCTGATAAACATTTATGATCTGCCAGATAATCAAATCAGCATCTCTAAACACAGTGATATCTTTAATTCTCATGTCCTTTGCAACCCTTAAGCCCAAAACGAGAGCTTCATACTTTGCCACATTATTGGTAGCTGCAAACTCTAATTTGTATGAAAGTGGAATAGTTTCCTGAGTAGGGGAAACCAAAACTATCCCAACACTAGCACCATATTTGGAAGAAGCCCCTTCAAAGAACATTTTCCATACTGAATTAATTGAGGGAGAGACTTCATGGGGGAGAATGGGCTTCTTTTTGATTTGAAGAGGAGATTCTGGGATGTTGGTGAGCTGCAACAACCTGGATCCCAAATTGGTATCAAGGGAAAATATGGGATGATTTTTGGGGTCTGCTTCATCACTTACAATGTAGGCCAACTGAGCTTCTCTGTGTAGTCTTCTATGCTCCTATCCAAAGACTATAATGGTGGCATATGTAAGGTCCATCTGTAATGTTCCTCCAAGTTTTTTAATCCAAGATCTTGACAATAGCATGCCAAACTTGGGAGGAACATTGGCTACCACAATTTCCATGACCACACTCTTCATGGGAAGCTGAAATAAGGACACCACTAGGTATTTGATGACTCCAAGACATTGCACTCTCCTTCAATCAAAAGAGTACAAGTCATGGTAGGCCTTTGCGACTTCTAGATTGAGTTCTTCCATGACAGTTTTGGGAACAAGATTATGAGAGGCCCTTGAATCCATCAAGTAGTTGTGAAACACCTTGTCATGTATGTTAAGGGATGTGTAGAAGGGAGGGGATGAATCATCTCTATCTTCAACCATAGGACCTAGGATTATTGTATATTTTTCATCTTGCAAGTTAATTGAGTCTGTGGGATGATATGAGGGCTCAGAATGTAGTAGCTTAGAGAGGATCCTTTTGAAATATTCATTTTTAACTAGCTCAGAGAGGGGTACATTGATTTTGATTTTCTAAATTTCATGCTCAAAATTAAAAGAAGATATGAGCTTTGGGATTTCTTTTACTTCAGGAACAAGAGTCTGGACTACTAGAGAGGGGGCTTGGGTTTTCTTACCTTGGTTGTTGTCTTCCATATCTTTAGCAAGCTCCTCTGCTCTGGTGGGCTGCTCGGGAACATCAGGTGTTCCAACTTTATTCTTGGATATGAGGTTGTATCTATTTTGGTTGCTTCTAGACTTTTCTCCCTTGCTCATCTCATTAAGTTGACTATCCATGAGAGACTCCTCATATGTCGATCGATTCAAATGAGGAAAAGGGGAAGTGTCTCCAAAACAATGGATTTCAGGATCAAGCTCATCTATTTCCTCTTCTTCCTCACCAGCAGCCAGGTTATTCTGAAGAGGAGTCTAGATCCTCTGATCATCTCTATCTCTGTTCCTTTGCTCCCTTGGCATAATCTAGGGAACATTGTTGTTTGTCCTCCTAAAACCTCTATTATTAGTATTTTGGGGATTTCTGTAAATTGGCTTCCCTTCTAATTCCAACCTTTCCATCCTAGCCGAAAGTGTTTTCAACATCTTAGTTACTTCATCGATCTGAGGGGAAAGGGAAAAACAACCAGCAATGGAGGCTTCAGATCTCCTCTTGGGTATGTCTCTATCTGCTTTGTCTCCAAGTCTATCCACAACTAATATATTCGACTCAACTTTCACAGCTGCATCTTGCATGTGAGTCAGAGAAGTTGCTCGTCTTTCCCTCAACAAAAGGAATAAATCAGGGTTGAAAGTGCTGGCATAAGTAATTTTGGTTGAATCTTCTGAGGGATTTATCTCAGTAGGGATCTTATTGCACATCTTATTGAAACTCTTGGAGAAGTCATAGACAGACTCTCCTTCCTTTCTCTTCAAAGACCCAAACTCTGTCATGTAATACACGAAGTCTTTCTTATATCCCCATTGTCTCAAGAAGGCATTATCCAAAGCTTTTATCCCATCAATAGATCTAGGAGACAAGGCCCTAAACCATTTCCTAGCCTCACCTTCAAGCTATGAACAAAAATCCTCATCTATACATCTGCATGCATGATGATATGATGATCCGTAAAAATGTAAAAGGCTTCAAGGTGTTCTTTTGTGGTTATATCTCCTTCACCTATAAACATGGGCAATTGCTTGAGGTAGCCATCTACTGGAAGGACATTGAAAGGCTGAGGAAATGGAAGGGGAGCATACCTGATAGCTATTATGGCCTCCATCCTAGTCATGGGGGGATTTTCTCCTGCCATAGGAATGTTTGATGGAGGAGAAATAGGAGAGGAAGGATTTTGAACAAGGGAGACTGGAATTGAGCTTCCAGGTGGAAAGGGAAACAATGGAAGATTCATAGAAAAAGCTATTGGGCTTGAGTCAACAGAGGCTTCTCTTTTTGCAGTGGCTACAATAGTAATAGGAGGAGGGGTAATAAATACAGGAGTGGGGAGATCTTATGTGATCTTGGGTCTAGGCCAAGGTATGACTTCAGGAGAAAGGGGAGTGACAAGGATTTCTCCCTCCAATCCAAGACTAGGAGGAGAAAAATCAGCAGGAACACTCCCAAACTTCAGACTTCAGGAAACTCTAATAGAAGGCAATAAAACAGAATGATATGCAGGGGTTAGAGTTCCTATGGAATGATGCAAATCATCAGAAATACTTGGTTTAGAAGTAGAAGTACCTCCTCCAAAGGCCTTTCCCTTTATGATTATATTCTTTGGGTCATCTTTAGGTGTCGCTAAAGGAAGCTATGGAGTAGACCTTGTATGCTTGCCTCTAGAAGCCATGGTTGGAAAAGTGGAATCGCCTGTGGGTTCTCATCAATGAAGTTTCCATAGTGGAGTCGCCAGGTGCACAATAACAATATTGGAAGGCTTTGATTACTGATGCACCTTCATAATTAGAGGCTCAATGTCGTTCAATCCCAGGGAAAATATTCAACTTCATCCCTGGCAATGGTGCCAGAAATGTTAGCACTAGAAGTCACTCTTGGATTACAGTGGGAGTAATCCTAAGACCCATCAGTATTTCATGTCACAGGTTGGTTTATAAAAGGTGATAGAATGGAAGTAAAATCAGAACCATATCGTTTTAGCTCAGAATCTTGGACCAAGAAAAGCATGGGAAGGTGAGGTTTCAATCTAACTTCAGTCAGTAAGTGTAGTAAAGGGTGAGTAAGTGAACAAGCAATAAGAAAATCTCCAAGTGAAAGCTCATCTTGAACTAGGGATTCAGACACTAGGATATGACTCAAGAAAGTCACATCTATAACAACGAGGTGATCAAACCTTCATCACAACCATATAATAACAACTTGACTGGATCCTCCATGCCCGAGCTACTTGGTATAGAAAGAAGAGAGATAACATGAAAGCCTGTTAAAACTAGTTGTTATGCCACTGTGATCAAACCTCCATCACAACAAAAAAACTACTCCCAACTGGATCATCCATGCCTAGGTGTTCTAACACATGATTTACAGAGAAATGAAAGAAGCTAACTGTCATTAAACAAGAAGTCTCACGTACATCAACATAACTAGGGAAACCAGTGATTCCTTAAAAATTTACAATAGGGAGCTTAGCTCTACCATCGATACCCACAAAAATGGAAAAAATGCCTAAATATACTCAGATTGGCTCCGACTGTCTGAGACACGATCAAGTCATACATTCAAGGCTTTACATTGCTCAGCTTCTCTTGTCAAGCTGCACATGTAGACGTTGGGAAGACTGCCCATGCAGTCTTCTGTCGGATGTGATCTCTGTCAGAAAGGACTGACAGTCACCTTTGCGCTTTGTCCCTTTCTGGACTTCTATTTATGGAAGGAGAAGATGTCTCACCAACCTTCCACATTTTCATTAACTGATTCATCAAGATCTGAGAGGCTCCTGGTCAAATCTGCACTTGAACAATGTGGTGACCTCTCCTTGGTTGATGCTTCTTCACTGGACTACTATGAGGAGGCCCAGTTTGTGGTCATGCATGAGGATCTGATAGGGGCGAAGATAACATAGGGCACACGGTGTAATATGGTGAATGGGCGATGGACAAACAATGACGATTTAACATGCATGGTGCGAAAATGAGATGCAGGAAGGCCATGTGGACAAAAACACAGAGGCTAGGACATTGGATGACAAGGTGATGTGTCACGAGAAGGTGATGAGGGGGCCAGAATGCTACTAGTGAGGGAGTAGGGGACCAGACACAAGTGGGAGGTCAAGGCCGTAACGAAGGTATAGGTGTGTAGTGGCGGATGTAGGGTTGTGGCAGTGGACGAGATGAGACCATCTGCTGGGGAGGATGCAATGGGTGGAGGTGAGAGATGGAGTGGAGGACAGATGGAAGAGGGAGGTGAAGGTGGTAATGGAGGCAGTAATAAGATTTAGGTGAGAGGGGGTCTGACATAATTATATGGTGCCATGATAGCAGGGGGGGACTCCTTCAAAACTGCCTCATTCAAGACCCCCTGCCATCATTAAAGGAAGAAAAGCAAGGGGGGTCTGGAACGAAACCTGTGTCATAGATCTGGGCATGCAGATCTCATCCACCGAGATCTGGGTGCCCCTTATTGCTCATTCCATACCCCCCTCTTTGATAAAGGTAGAACAGTGAAGGGTGTCTGGAATTGATCCTCGACCGCAGATTTGAGCATGCAATTCTTGGCCGCCCAGATCTGCCTGCTCCTTAGTGTCATGTGCTCGGGCCTCTGGACATAGGAAAGTGGGTTTTGACCCACAATCTCACCAATTTTTCACCCTGGTGCCTTTTCCAAATGCAAAACACCCTCATACATGATTATGTGATAACAGGTGTGAGATTCTCATGGAGATTCTCGATATCCTTCTGATATTGATTGATTGCCTATGAAATATAATCAATCTTTTCTGCTACTATGAGTTCGTCACTCTGCGCGATTTTTGGAATTTTTTCATAAGTTCCTGCCACTTTCTGCTCCAATCCATTCTTGCACTCCCTTTCCTCTTGGGTTTCAAACTTAGCCTTCTCACATATTATTTCCAGTGCGTCCCACTTTTTCGTTGCCTGTTGTAATTCAACTAAGTTTGTGCGTGCACGAGACTGTACCTCTTGGGTAACACTAACCTATAATTTGTGTAGAGCCTTGGATGATATCTGCGACAATAGAAGTTGGATTTGAAATAACTCTTTTAGGGGTGTCTGGCCCACGATCTCGTCCATGCACAACATACTCGGTGTAATGTGGAATGTTGTGTTCAACTGCGATATTGTATGGACTGTATCTTTCTCTCCTTCTTCCAGTATTTCTTATGTCTGCGATGTTGGTGGCCCTGTTCCCATGCTACTGCCCGATGTCTGTGCTTCCCCAATATACTTGAGGAACTGTCGCATGTCTTCTAGTTCCTCTTGAATTTTTTCCCTGTGGTGTGTAACATTGTTAAAGTCCTCAGATATACAATCCTGAACCATTCGGGCTATCATCTGTGCATCATCTTCCATGATCATGTAATCTGGAGGTGTTATTTGTGCCTTCATCTTCTTGTGTGTGTCCCTCGTCTGAGTAGCTGGTCTCTTACTAAGTCCCGGTTCTTGGGGATTGGGAATTGGTGTAGTCCCTTGTGTAGCCTCATCCTATTTCTGCTATTCTTTGGTCAGTTGCGTATTATCCTTCTTCCCCTTCTAGGTCCCCGTCTTTGTTGTCCCTTCATTTGTTTGCTTTGTCTTTTTCTGGCATGTCCTTCATTTCTTGGGAACTATGACTTATTGAGGCTGTGTTTCTCCCTACCCTGCCTCCTCTTGTGGTGTCCTTTCTGACAGTTCTTGGGTGAGGACTGGAATATTCCACTCGTCTTCCCAGTCTTTGATAACCATGTCTATGTTTCCCTTCGTGATACATTAGCGCATTTGTAGCCACTTCTTGTTGGGGTCCTTCCACGTCTGTATCCATATCTCATGTCACGTGGCCTTGAAGTTGGTGATATCTCGATACTGTGCGACATCCTGTGGTGTTATTCTCCACATGTTGGAGATGGCCTCCTGCAGGTCGTGAAGGTATCTTTCGAATATGGATATATTCACCTTTTTGTGCCTGGCGTTGGATGTGGTGCCCAAAAATATATATCTCACTCTCTGATTTGGTTTGGATCTAGTAGTGAAAGATACATATCTTGGTTCCCTCCAACCCATAAAGGCAATTAGCATGAGAAACCATGAGTAGTGAAATTTCATTCTGAAATCCTTCACATCCTTGCAATCATCCAGAAATAAATTTAACAGATAGGGTGCCCAACCCACTGTGGTGCCCTCAACACATTGTGCTATGACTGTGACGACCCCAGCTGAGACTTCCTCTCTATGGAATTTCCTTAATATCTTGCAGGCCAATATTTTTTTGTCCATTTGTGTTGCAACATCATTGATTCTCTTGATGATGATTCCTCATGTCCCCATGTCCATACCGTATTTCTTCTTCATCTCCTCCACTAATGCTTTCTTCTTTGTCTTATCGTCGAGGAATTGCACGGGATCCATGCCCCAGGATGGAAACCTTGTAATGTTCACAATAATCTCTACGTCTATTGAGACGATCTTGTCCAACCATATATCCCCACCATGTGTGACCGCCATCAATTGTTTGACACAAATGCTTGCGTATTGTCCTCTGCCAAAGTGTGGTAGGTATAGCAGACCTAAAATGCCTATTTTTTCGAACCCTATTTCCCACTGGAGTGGTGGATCAACTAGTTCCCTAACTGCATTTATGCCCACAGTCTGTAAGTATACCCTCTTTGCGAATTCTAGTAACTTGCTCGTGTCTACTACAACATGGTCCAAGTATTTTAGCTTGTCGATATGACCCAACAAGTCTGGTTTCACCTGTACTCCATCTGGTATATGCGGTAAAAAATGGCTGTGATGGGTTGCTTGCGATGTGACCTAAGTACCTATTGCTTGTTTTTATTTGGTGGTGGCTGGCTCGAGGTTCTAGCGGCTGTCGTTTCTACTTCAGAATACCATTCCGACTAGCCCATGACATCTTCGATTGTTCCTTCCGGTGGGTGGTTTGACACAATCGTTTGAGACTCATCTGGCTCAATTATTTCTTCTTGAGTCATCACCATTCCATTAACTCTTGGAGTTTCTTAAGTGTTATTTGGTTGCGCCTCCTTCAGGGTTTCTGTTTCCTCATTCTGTTTCTCCTATGCCTCTTCTCGCATATCTACATTCATACCCTCTGTTGTTGGCTATTGGGTTTCTTTCACCATAGGTGTGGGGTTCATCGGTGTTGTGTTTGGGGATGGGATTTTGTTGACATTGACAATCTCCGATGGCTTTTGTTCACCTTCTTCCAATTGTACCTGTGCCCTAGTTATAACTCTGGATTTTCTGGCAGTCTGGCTTGCTTTTGCTTGCTTTGGTGGTGCCATGGTGGTGAGTGTCGAACGTTTGTTGGGTTTGAATGGTCTTGCTTTCTAAAATTGTTGGTGGAACCATGCTAATATATTATCCTCCTCCATGGTCATCAAATGGCTTAGTCTCTCCTGTACTGTGCCTCATTCCTTCATGTTTGTAATTGATGCTACAGGAAAACTAGGTACCAGAAATTCTAATGGGACCACTGCTTCTTGACCATATACCAGTTTACATGGCGTGTGTCCTGTCAACTTCTTGCACGTTGTTCTGTAGGCCCATAATACTACTGGTATATTAAGGTCCCAATCATGCCTGTTGACATTACAGATCTTAGTCAATGCATTCTCGATAATTTTGTTGAATGCCTCTACTGTGTCGTTTTCCTGTGGGTGATATGGTGTACTTTTCTGATGATGGAATTCAAACTCTTCAGTCATAGAGATGATAGTTTTGTTTATGAAGTGCGGTCCTTGGTCGCTCATCAAAACTCGTGGGCACCCAAATAGAGTGATTACTTTTTCAAATAGAAAGTGTGATGATGTTTATGTGTTGCAATCCTTCACCGGTGCTACTTCCGCCAATCTTGTTAGGTATTATGTCGTGGTGATAATGTACCTTGCTCCTGTTCTTTTTGCTGGTGGGTTGATTGGTCCCACAAAGTCTATTTCCCATTTATCGAATGCCTACAATGTGAACTATGTTTGTAATGGAATCTAGTCCCTTATTTTGGGTTTACCAACCCTTTGATAGACATCGCATCTCTAGCAGTGCTCCTTGGAGTCTCCCTGAATGGTCGACCACCATAGTCCTACATGTAGTACCTCCTGCATGGTATATTTTCCTACATAATTCCCTCCTGCTATTCCCTCATGGGATTATGCTAAAACTCTTTTTCTTTCGTGTTCTAACACATATCTTCACAAGATGCTATCTGCACCCATTTTGTATAAGTGTCCTGCGATCAGTTGATAGTCTGTAGCCCGAACTACCAGGTTTTTCTTCTACGCGGTGTTGTATTCCGGTGGCATAGTACCTATGCTCAAGTACTATATGATATATGAAAAGAACTATGCATCCAATAATTTATCCTCTAAATTCATAGTTTCTTCTCCATTTGTGACCCTTGATAGGTGGTCAGGTCCTGCATTCAATTTTCCTCACTTGACTATTACTTCAAATTTAAATTCTTGAAATAGTAGTAACCATTGACAAATTATCCCCCCCAACACTGGATTGTTGACTAGGTATTTAAGGGCTGAGTGATTTGTGAACATCTTATAGTGTTTCCCCAATAAGTAATGTCTAAACTTAGTGCGTAGACCATATCCCTACCTTCTCTCTATGTAGTGTTATAGTTCTGTTCTAATTTTGACAGCTTTTGACTCGCAAATTCTATGGGGTGATCCAAATCCCCCTCTCCTGGCTGCACCAAGATAGCTCCAAGTGATATGGATGATGCATCTACATGGACGTGGAATGTCTTCTCCCAGTCTGGAAATACTAATATCGACGCAGTGACCATCGTTTCCTTCAGGGTATCCAGACTGTGTTGACACTCGTCCTTCAACTAATTTTTTTTATCTTTTCTTAATAGTTTTTCCATTGGCGTGGTAATCTTCGCGTATCCTTTGATTAACTTTATATAGTACCCTGTGTGTCCCAATGTCGCTCTTAGCTGATAGACTATTTTAGGTGGTGGAAAGTTAACAATGACTGCAATATTTGCAGGATCTACTAATAAACCTTGTTTGCATACTATATGGCCCAATCGTATCCCAAACGGTGTTCCAAATATGCATTTTTTTTTTATGTTTAGTGATATATGGCATTGCCTACATATTTCTAACATCAGTCTTAAGACCTCTACATGGTATTTCAAGAAATTATAGACTGTCCAATCGTCTAGGTATACCTCGAGAAAATAATGGATGAATTCCTTAAACTCAGCAATGACTACTCTAGAAAATATTGCTGGTGCATTCTTCATTCCAAACGACATGATTGTGTACTAGTAGGATCCCCATTTTGTTGCAAATGTGGTCTTCTATCTATATTCCTGTGCTATTTTGATCTGATGGTAGCCTGAGAATCCATCAGTGAAGGAGTAAGCTTCATGTCCACCTATGTTCTCTAATACTTCATCCATGAAAGGTGTAGGAAATGGGTCATGTAGGAATGCATCGTTCAACTTCCTAAATTCGACGCATACCCTTATCCCTCCTTATTTTTTTTCCTACACTACCATTGGGATTATCCATTCTGATTCTTCCATTGATTCTTTTATTCCAGCTTCGAGAATCTTGTCGATCTCAAATTTGAATTTTTTCTTATATATTGGATTCAGTGTGTATGGTCGTTGTCTGATCGGTCTTGCTTCAGGTATGAGTGGTATCTTTATCTCTCCTATATCTCCTGCTATACCCTTCATCTCTGTAAATGTTGTGGGAAACATGTCACTGTACTCATGCAACAAATATGTTATTCTTTCTAATGTCTGCTCATCCCAGTAATCTCCAATGTTGGCCATTTTGGGGTTCTCAACTGTCCCGATGTTGACTTTATTTACCTTGATCGGCGTGGAAATAACTTTTGATTCTATGGGTGGACCCTCCACTTCTCTTTTTCCTTCTTCTTCTTCGATCTGAATATCACATGGATCATCTTCATCTGGTTCTTCCTCTTTCACATGGTAACATGACAACAGTCATTTGATTGTTTGTTTGTTCCGTTGTTGTTCTTTTGTTATGAGTTTGACTTCTGGTTCTTTGATGAATTTCACTCCTCTTATATGTTTAAGAGTTTCATCTATGTTGGGGTTCTCATGCTCAAATGAGAAATTGACTGTAAAGTTCTGTTGCAATGTCATCCAGGTCGCAGTTCCTCATCTATATACCAGTTCGCTAGTATTCCCTCTAGAGTGTGTATTCAATGGTGAGGCCATTCCTCCGGGGGTGTCATTTTCCAAAGCATTCTACACTTCTCCAAGTGTTCTATTGGTGATCCTTGTCCATCGTATCTCTGCTACTTATTGTTTTTCTATTTTGCATCGAACCTTATGCATAGTAACTGCTTACATTGGTACCAATCTGTGATTGTCTCTTTGTGTGCGCCCCACCATATTGCAGGTTTGTCCTGGAGTGCTACATCAAGTGCTAACAATCTCTGATTCTCTAAGAATGCATCTTCATATTGTGCCAAGAATGTTTCCAAATCGTTTATTCTGTGGAAACTGGGTGGTTCCCTTATCTCTGTGCCTACCCATCTTACTGCATGGTCTATTCATGCACATCTTCTTGTGGAAACTTTGTGTAGCCTTTGTTTTCAGTTATCTAAAACGGTGTCTGATCCTATTGCACATGAAGTAATGCTCCTCCAACTGAGTATCCCATCTGTAGTTGGGTTTACATAATCCTCATCATGTGTAGTTCTTCTGTACAATTGGATGATTTCCTCTAAGTCTAAGCAAGTAGGTTCTACAAACCCTTCCCCTTCTGATGGGTCTAATGGGGTGATGACCCTCTATTCCCCTGACTCAAATGTCATCTTTCTTGTCTTTATATTGATTATGGCCTGGTTTTCAAACACCCAATCCAAAACAAGAAATGATGGATATGGTGTTGTGTCGTCCACTATTTCAATCACTTCAAATTCTGCTTTAGTGCGCACTCCATCTACGTCTACTGTCACTCCTTTTAGTCTACCGATTGGTAGGACTCTGTGTTGGTTTTCTAGTTTCAGTTGAATAGGTGAATATCGTAATGTGGGCTCTCCCATGCATTTCCATGTATACTTTGGTAATACATTCACTTCAAATCCTAGATCTAGTATGATATCTCCCATGTTGAAATCTCCGATATTGGGATTCAGTCTGAATTCTCTACTTATTCTTCTCCTTATATGTAGGTGATTGACTTTCTTTTGTTCTAGTTTTCCTTCTATCTCTATACTACATATTTCTAATATGTTTTGCAATATTTTAACAGATGATGGGTCATTCACTACTTTTACGCATGATTGCAAAAATCCTTTGATTGTACTTCTCCCAGGGGTTTCATTTCGTTGGTATGATCCTATAATGGAGGCATATCGTACTCCGGTGCTTCCTTGATTTACTGTGTAGTTGAATTCAATGCCATGTCTTCCTTCTAAAATTCTTGTCTGGCTTGCTTAAATATCTCCTTCTCATTCTGCGCATCGAACTTCTTCATTGGTTCGGTGTTCTTTTTCACCCACTAGTGTTGTCCCGACTCTTGTTGGACTGTGTCGTTTCCTATTTTAGCAACTCCGCAGGTAACTATGTTGATGTTTCATCCTTCATCTCTTGCTTCGGTTGAAATCCACTGAACATTCTGGTTATTCTAGTTCCTGTTTTCCTAAATATTTACTAACAGTGTCAGACATTCTTTTGTATCATGGTCCGATGCGCGACAATACATACAAGTTGTTGGTGGAAGCAGACATTCTCTTTAATAATGTCCTAGTTGTTGACAATTGTGACATACCATTGGTCCTCTACCTCATCCAAAACCTCCTCTCACTCGTCCTCCACCTCTATATCCTGCTCGATCTCCTTTCAGCACGTTGTACTGAGGTGCCTAGGGATGATTTTAAGGATGGAAATTTATTTTAAAATGTAGAAACCTTGGAAAATCTTACTAATCCTTCATATGTCAACTATAAATGTTTGGCGATATTTTTGTAAAAATATTCAAATTTCTAAGTATTTTATATTGTTTTTATAAAATTCTGGCAATTTTTAAGGTAAAATAATTTTATTCTATAGAATTTGGGTGAATCATTTTTAAAATAACGAATCTCGTTTTTGGAAAAACCATGGAAAATTAGCCCATGAGAGAAATTTAGCCCCTAAAATCATCCGTGGAGGTGCCTGATTGTACTGCGTGGTATTGTACTAAGGTTGCACTATGTTTTACTGCAGTTGTGCGGTACTATATGGTTGTTGCACAGTATTATACTATTGTTGCACAGTGTTTTATGGATCTTGAACTTGATTAAAATGTGGTGCAACTTTCCCAATATTCGTTTCTTCCTGCACTCTATATGCATTTGATGTCCTTTCTCTCATCAACTCCATAGTTCTACAATCTTTGTCGTCGTGGCCCACTGACTTGTAAAAACTACAATATGAACTCTTTGGGACTGTCTGATATTTCTGCATCATTGGGAATTGATACAGATCATGGCTTGGTTTCTTACAGACTTCACACCATATTCCTCTTGTTGGTAACGGATTTGGCATTCCTGCTGCCATATACTATGCGAATGTTGGACATTTGTTCTTGTGGTGTCCTTTCATCCTGCATGTAGTGCACCAAACGACTTCTCATTTGTCCTTTCCCTTATTCTGGTTTAGCTGAAATGTTAAGTTTTTGAAATCCTCCTTTAGTTCCTCGATGGCTGGGTCCATCTACTGATACTAGTTTTCTTCAAGTTGCAGGGCTGCTTGCAGAGACTCTACCCGCATCTAATACTTTTGTTGTCTCAATGGGTATTTTAAGTGTGGTAGGAGTGAATTGAAGAACATGTTCCTATGCTGCATATCAGTCATGAGATATTTCAACTTTCCCTTCAATATCTTGAATCTCTAGTCAATATCCCATACGGATTCTCTCGGTTTCTGTCTAATTTTGATCATCTCATTCATGTACTGATACTCTGAACTTGGCTTCTGGAAATCATTAATCAGTAACTTCTTAATGTCTGTCAATGTCCTTTTCATCCCAGGTGCACTGTTTGCATCTAGACTCATGTACCAGTCTAGTGCGCGGTCTCTTAGCGTAATAACTAACTGCGCAAGTTTAGTATCTTTATATGTGATCTGTTTTTATTCCCTTATATTTGCACAAATGAACAAGTTCGAGTAACCTGATGGTGGGATCATGTCCTTCCATTCTGAATGCTGAACTACTACCTCCGCGTGGTGTAGATACTTGACTAGTGTTTCCTGAACTATCTCCTCCAGTTGTTGTTCCTTGTGTGGATGTAATTCCTGTTGTCTTTCTTTTGAACTTCAATTGTCTAAACGATGGTGTTCTCTTTGGTGTATTGGTCGCACATGGGTTTATGGGTTCCACACTGACATTAATATGGATAGGATTGTTGCCTTATCTTCCCATTCTTGGACCTCTCATCTTCCTCTCATATGCTGCATGTAGGATTTCCTCAATCTCCTCCACAACCTGAAGATCCTCTACCTCTTCCTCGTCAATCGCCAAGCCTTCCCTCGCAGCTACAACTCTCTTCTTTGTATTGACCTTGTATTGGTAGGGTACTCAGCTACGCATCTTTCTAGATGTCACCATGATCCTCTTGATCTGGTCATCATCCATCATGATTGGGTCCAAGGGTTCCTCCTTATTTCTCTTATCCTTTCCTCCTTCCATTTCTCCTCTTCATGTCATAGCTTCCCCCCTTACCCCATCCACACAGGGAAGTTTAGCTGTCTAACTCTATTGTCATTACACCTTTGTTATATAACAATATATTAATAGAAGTATATAGTGATCTAGTGTACCTTCCTTGAGGTCCACGTAGAAAATCTTGCTCCGTCGTGCTATACGACTTCACTGTATCTACAACAGACTCTATTATAATGCCTGCCACAATATTGTTGAGCCAAAAATCGACTGTGCGGTTGAACTTGTTGTTCACCTACTGTGACTGCTCAATCTGTACTAGGGTCCACTCTAACTATTGGATCTGGTTCATTTCGTGATTATCCTTCAACCTTAGTATCCACTCCTACAATAAATGTGGAAAATCACAAAAAAAGACTTCATGCAAATCGGTAAAGATGTGTTTCTCAAGATATTTGTGGGGTGTTATTCTAGGGTTTCTGTTATATTTCTGTGAAAACTCCAATGCTTTTGTTCTTAGCCAATTTTTGATCTCTTCTTTTGTGGGATTCCACGGTCTCAACATCCCCTTCTAGTAGCTCATTGATTTCTTTTCTTCTTTAATATTCTTTTACTCTGCCTCTTCACATCTACTCAATCATCTATTGTTCCTACCAATGACAACATAACCATTTTTTGGCTATTTATTTATTTCCTTAAGTATCCTGTCTGAGTTTATTGACCCAGGGTTCATGTCTGTTCAGGTTTCCAACAAATCCTCTAAAACTATCGGGCCTCCTGGTAAAACAGAAGGCAACACAGCGCACAAGGTGCAATGTGCCTTCTCAACCGAGATAGTGTTAATGGGTGGCTACAATAATCATGTGATTGCAGCCTAGGATTGAGTGCGAGAGATGAGGACAGTATACTAAAACTCTATTATAACTTGTAAACACAATGTACTATTATTTATGATTATGCATGAAATATACTAACTCATTCATTCAACATATCAATATTTACTTGAAGACAATAAAGAAACACATAACACATATGTTACCTTGGTTTACCCCCTCCTGGGCTATGTCCACTGCAAGATACCAGATATATAAAATATGCAGAACAGAAATACAATGTTATTAATGGCTGAATAATAGTAAAATATCTAGCATAATCTTCACAATACACATAAATGATATAACAATAGCAATAGAAATAACACTTTGATTAGGAAAGCAATGTTCACAAGCCTCTTCGAGGGGGCAACCTCCAATCGAGCAGCGCTCTGTTACAATAATCTCCAAGCTAGGGTTTTCATACCCTCAACCCTTATTTATACTAAATATTTCTATTAAGAGAAGCATATAGATGAAGATCCTTCTAGAAGCGAAAGCTTCTATTAGGTCTTCTTACATCCGCCTTATTCTATTTTATTGAAAGGACTTATTAATATTGAACTTTATTACATCCGAATACATTGATCTACCTATGTGCGGGTTACGACCTTAACATGTCCGCCCCCTTAAAAACAACCTTGTCCTCAAGGCTTGAGATGTGGAAACTGCTGCAGAATGGTAGCTGGTTCCCAAGTGGCATCTACTGGAGTCATATCTTTCCACTGTACTAGCACTTCCTTGATGGTTCTCTGACACAGGCGACGCTCACGCTGGTCCAAAAATGCTTCTGGTTGTAGCCAAATGGATCCTTCTGCAACTAACTCTGGAAGGTTGGTTTGAATTTGGCACCTGGTTCCAATCACCTTCTTCAAGCATGAAACATCAAAAACAGGATGTAGCTTTGACTAACTGGGTAGAGCTAACTGATATGCGACTTGTCCCACACGCTTGAGAACTATGTAAGGGCCATAAAATTTGGGTGCTAGCTTCTGACACTGCTCGGACTTGAGGGAAGTTTTCTTATATGGTTGCAGTCATAGAAACACCTGATCCCCTTCTACAAATTGACGTTCGGAGCAACCTTGATCTGCTTGCTGCTTCATTCTATTCTGGGCCATGACCAAGTTCTCTTTAAGGGTAAGAAGGATATCCTCTTGGACTGTAAGTGTTTGGTCAACCGCCTGGACCTTCGAGGTACCCGACAAGTATGAGAGAACTGAAGGTGGCTTCTGTCCATATACTGCTTCAAAAGGAGTCATGCGAGTGGCTGTATGGTATGTAGTGTTGTACCACCATTCAGCGAGGGGTAACCATTAAGCCCACTGGTGTTGTTTTTCAGAGGCAAAGCACCTCAGATATGTTTCCAAACACTTGTTGACAACTTCCGTTTGACCATCTGTCTGGGGATGATAAGCTGAGCTGAGATGCAATTGTGTGCCTTGTAGCTTGAACAGTTCTTGCCAAAAAATGCTTGTGAAAGTGGGGTCTTGATCAGAAATAATAGAGTTTGGCATGCCATGAATCTTGAAGACCTGATCCATGAAAATTTGAGCCACCATGGATGCAGAAAATGGGTGGTGAAGAGCGCAAAAATGAGCATACTTGGAAAGGCGATCCACCACCACCATTATGAATGATTTATTCCCTGATTTGGGTAAGCCTATAATAAAGTCCATAGAGATATCCTTCCAAATAGCAGGGGGAATCGAAAGCAGTTGGAGGGTGCCTGGAGATTTGACTATTTCTCCCTTGTTGCATTGACAGACCTCACATTCAGCCACAAACTTACGGATGTCCTGTTTCATACCATCCCAGAAAAAAGAATGTTTGACTCGATCATATGCTGTGGGTGTAGCATGAAGCTCATAAAGTACCGTGGATTTGAGCTTGGATTGTTTACTTAAATACAAGCGGCCTTTGTATCGAAGCTCATTCTGGAGCTAGGAGTACCCTAGGGGAGCCTGAGCTTTGTTCTGCAGTTGCTGGATCAGATGCGAACTTTTGGGGTCTTGAAGCCATTCCTAGTGCATAGCTTGGAGCCAATTGGGTACAATGAAGGAAAGAGAAAAAAGGGATCCTTCGTCTTCATATTTCCAAGACAGTGCATCCACCATGACATTGTCTTTGCCCTTCTTGTAAATTATCCCATAATCATATCCAAAGAGGTTAGTGACCCATTTTTGTTGCTCCTGGAAGGAAATACATTGTTCCAGAAAGTACTTGAGGCTTTGATGGTCGGTCTTAATTTGGAATCATTTCCCCAAGAGGTAAGGACACCATAATTCAATGGCATGCAGAATCACCAACATTTCATTTTCATAAATGGGTTTGCCCAGATTCTTTTCAGATAGTTTCTTGCTAGTGAAGGCCAAAGGGCGACCTTCTTGCATAAGGACAACGCTAATTCATTTCCCTGAGGCGTCACATTCCAACACAAAGGTCTTTGTGAAGTCGGGAAGGGCCAGAACTGGAGTGGTGCACATGGCCATCTTCAAGGTTTGAAAAGCTTGAGTAGCTGCTGGAGTCCAAGTGAAAGAGTTCTTTTTGAGGAGAGCCATGAGAGTTGCTGCAATCTTTCCGTAGTTCTTAACGAACTTGTGATAATACCTTATGAGGCCCAAAAATCCACGCAAGTTTTTGAGAGTATTTGGGTGCGGCCAGTCTTGCATAGCTTCAATATTTTTCGGGTCCACCCTGACGCCATCCTTTCCCACCAGATGACCCAAGTATTCTACTTCTGAGGCACCAAAATCACGTTTGGACTGTTTTAGGAAAAGTTGGTGCTGAGAGAGTAGGCGGGGAACTTGATCCACATGAGAAAGATGGTCTATCCAGGTTTTGTTATAGATGAGGATATAATCAAAGAAAACTAAGACAAAATGATGGAGAAAAGGGTGGAAGACATGGTTCATGAGGCTCTGGAAGGTGGAGGGGGCGTTACACAACCCAAAGGGCATGACCAAAAACTCATAGTGGCCCTCATGAGTGCGAAAGGCAGTCTTGGGAATGTCGACCTCTTTCATACGTATCTGGTGATAGCCCGAGCGAAGATCAAGTTTGGTAAAGAATTGGGCGCCACTCAATTCATCTAGGAGGTCATCAATGACAGGAATGGGAAATTTGTCTTTGATGGTCAGTTTGTTGAGAGCACAGAAGTCAGGACACATTCTCCAAGAACCTTCTTTCTTCAGTACCATGACGACCGGAGATGAGTAAGGGCTCGTACTAGGATGGATGATGCCGACAGTAAGGAGTTCCTGGACCAGGGGTGGCGATATGGATGGATATTGGGGGGAAGGCTTCCTGGGACAAGGGGAATGGAATGATCATGAACACCATGGGAAGGAGGGAGTCCTTGGGGAGTGGAAAATACCGTTTGATGTTTAGAGAGGAGGGCTTGGAGGTCTTGGGGTACTGGGGGTGTCTCTGTGGCTTGTATGGCATGGAGTTGAGCAATGACACCAGAATGACCTTTTTTGAGTAGTTTTTCCATGTGATAAGAACTGATGATCTCACGTGAACCAACAGTGATGCCTTGGAATTTATATTTGTGGCCTCCTTGGTTGAATTGCATGGTTAATTTCTGAAAATCCATGAGAATGGGACCCAAAGTTCTTAGCTAGTCTGCACCCAACACAATATTGCAACCACCCATGTCAATAGAAAACATATGGGATTTTAGGTGGTAGTCGCTGATTTGGAGATGAACATTTTTACAACGCCCGCCACATTTCATAGAACCACCATTGGCAATCATGATTTGGAAATTGTTGACAGCATGGATGTAGCAATGGGTTTCTTGGGCAATGCGACAATGAATAAAATTGTGGGTGCTGCCACTATCAAACAAA
>JASDQU010437523.1:21708-33733 GCA_032191745.1 Picea mariana | reverse complement strand
CTTTTTATTTGTAAACTTTACAATGCAACATCACAAACACCAAGCAACCATGCAAGACAAATCACAACCAAACTTTTAACAATATCTCAAAACCAAACACTTCAAGAATGCAATTTGTCATTAATGCTCAAAAGCTTTTATGCAAGCATATTTTGTTTGTTTTTTTTCCAATTATCATGCATATTTTTTTTTAATCTAAGCAAGAACAATAATCTACAAATGGAAAACTTGCAAATCAGCAAGCAAGGGTTGTAGGAAATTGGTAGAGATGCTTGGAAGCACACTCCAATGTCTATGTAGGCATCCACAATGAAAGTGGATCTAGCAATGCACACAAATCACAAGAGGGAAAACCAACCAAATGCAATCCAATATGAAACACTACCAGATCTAATTAGATTTGTTGGGTGCAAAACGAAACTCAATGGATCATTAAACATCAAACTAATGCACATAAGCAATCTAAATAAGCCACATAAACAAACTTCAAATCTATATTGAAGAACAAAGGTGTAACAAAAAAGACTCCAACAGAGATAAGCTCCAGAAGCACATACCAATTACAAATCTTTGAGATCAATCATTTCCACATCTAACTAAAAAGATTTGAAAAAATTGTAATTTTTTAAGCCTGCAAGGGGTATCGTGGGTCATATAGCCTACAACAAGAAACCATCTGTAGGGTGTTATTGGCCAGTAATACTGCAACAAGTGACAATATCTCTCTGCCTCTGACAGTAGACAAGAAACACACTGCAAAATTTTGGAAAATAAAAAGATATGTCTCGGATCTTAGAGATCTAAGAGATCTACTCTCCGAAGGAGTGCTAGGGAAGAGAAAAATAAACTCAGAAACAAAGAACAAAGGTGAATAGGGAAGGAAAACTAAACTAGATAAGAATCAAAGATTCTTCCCCAGTGGAGTCACCAGTTATTTTATGGAGAAAATATCACCAATTGATAGTAATATCTCCCTAGGATATGCTTATTAATCCTAGACATACAGTGGGCTAGACTTCTATGGTTCTCCCTAGAAACAAGCAAACAGATCCATAATTAAACCAAGAAATGATAGGATGAAATATCTTAATTCTAAAGGTCATCCTTGCATATCCTTGTTCTTATACACCTGAAGTTCCCACTCTAGCTCCTACAACATGCTTCCTACACACAAGTGACAAGAAATGTCTTCCTACTTCTCTTCTTAGTGTTAGAATCCTATATATAGTTTGGATCTAACCTTATCTATGAAGGAATAAACCGGATCTGAACATTCATAAATGAAACATAAATATTCATAGGGGAAAACCAATGATCTATTAATTGAAATGAAAAAAGTACATCAATGCACTTTACCTGTAGATGTAGATTCACTCCTACTTTCCCTTTGCTCCTCCTTTAAGCTCTTCAACCAAGTTAGGAAAACTGACTGCAACCGATGTAGAATGGAGAAGCGACTCTGAATTTTGGCAGCATATATATGTAAATGATTCTTCCTCCTTCATGATCAAGATTGGCCTTCTTTATATAGATTCATGGAAAATGCTAACGATTGCCCTCTCACCTCGGATCATTTCTGACTTTGAAGGAATTCTAGGTAGACAAAGGTGGCACCCCGTCCAGATTGGGGCCATCCAGTTGGGCAAGCTCCTCGCATTGGAGCCAGAGGGGAGAGCTTTGGGACTGCCTGGGATCTTGGAGAATGATTTGTTGCAGTGAGTCAACCCCTGCATTGGTTAGTCTATCTGCAGCTTTGTTTGCACTTCGCCTAATGTGTGAGGAAGCTAGAGTTAGAGAAGGTCTGAGAAGAGCCTGGAAGTTGTGAAGAGGGACAAGGAGGCGCCAACTCGGAGTGATTTTCCCTGGATCTCTAGCATTCAAGATTTTTTTTGCCAAGTCTATTATGATTTTGGAGTCTCCTTCAATAATCAAACAGGTGAGGTTTTGATCAAGAGCCATTTTCACCCCTTTGATGAGACCCCAGATTTCAGTTGAATTGTTGGTGTCGTATCTGAGATTTCCTGCAATGAGGCTTTGAATTTGGCCCAAGTTGTTTCTTATGATCGCTCCATAGCCTAAGTGTCTTGGATTGCCTTTTGATGCGCCATCAAAATTGACCTTATGGAATCCTAGCGGGGGGGCCACTTAGAGGGACTGAGGGATTTTGGAATTAGAGGGGGTTGTTGAGGAGGGGTGGAGTGTGAAAACGAGAAGCCACAGGAGTTGAGGATCGAGAGCTCACCTAGGTCATTGGGTAAGTCTTCCTTGATCCATAAATGTAGCTGAAGAGTTTCCTGGAGATGCAGAAGGATTGTATTCCAGAGGAGGGTAGGAGGAGATGGCTGGGAGTGAAAGATTCTTTTGTTCCTCTCTTTCCATAGTTGCCACACTATGAAGCTTGGTAAGAGTTGTCGGGCTTTATTCAATATAGGATTTTTGAAGGGGTCGGAGCCCCAATCCCTAATGGTGCTTATGATGTTATTTTTAACTCGTTTGGTTCTTCTCGTGAGCTGAGTGACCTGGTTCCAGATGTTCTCACTAAGTAGACAGTTATTTAGGAGGTGCTCCATGGTTTCAGTCTAGAGATGATAGAGATGGCATATCGAGGGTCCAATGAAACCTTGTCTTTGGAGGTTGTCACATGTTAAGATATGGTTCTATAGTAGAAGCCAAAGGAAAGTAGAGATTTTGGGCCAAAGTTTTGATTTCCATATTGTTGTCCAGATGTTGTCTTTTTGAAGGTTATGGAAATTCTCCTAAAGAGTGTAGCCCTCCTTGAGTGTGAAGCTTCCATGAGGTGTGTATCCCCATCTAAGAATGTCTAGGTCTGTGCTTTTCCTGATTCGCCTTTGGGTTGTAGCTTGTTTCCAGTGTTGTAGGTCACAATTCATTGCCACTTGGAGTTTATGATGAGTTGATTTACAGCTTCGCCGGGGAGAGTTGTTGGGGGTTACTATCCATAGATCTGCCACTTTGAGAGTGGCAAGATCTTGAATGTGATTTTCGTAGGGATGTAAATTTTCTTCCAGTCGTAGGGGTGGAATTTGCTACCAGGGATCCGTCCAAAATAGGGAACACTGACCATTGTGAACTTCCTAGAAAGCATGTTCCTGTATGAGTGGTCAATTTTTGCAGGCCGCATTCCAAATGTTGGAGCCCTGAATTTGCCCCTGCATTCTAATAAGTTGACGTTGGTGCGTATTTGGGGCATATTTGCATTTCCAGAGTTTTTCCCAAAGCTATGTTGGAGTTTTCAGCCATCTCCACCAAATTCTTGCTCCCATGGTGCTATTTAATTTACCAGGGTCCTAGAGGCCCAGACCACTTGAAGATTTAGGCTTGCAAACTTTGTCCCAACTGACTAAGACCCATTTTTTGTTCGGGTTGTGTCCATGCCATAGAAATTTTCTTTGCAGATTTCGTATTTTCTTTATGACTGATTGGGGGGAAGCTAGGGCTGAGAAGAGGTAAGTCGGGATGGCTTGGAAGACTGACTTTAAGAGAACGATTCTAGTTAGAAGGTTTAGGGAGCGAAAGGTCTAGTTATTGAGATGGTTGGTGATGGAGAGTGGGAGAGAGTCCCAGGAGATGTTTCTAGTTGTTGAGTCAGAAAGAAGGAGTCCCAGGTAGCGAGAGGGCAGAGTGCAGATAGGGATATTCAGAATTTGAGAAAGGTGATGTTGGATTGCCACGGGAGTATTGAAAAAGAAGAGCTGTGATTTGGCCAGATTAAAGGCGATACCAGAGGCTTCACTGAAATCATAGAGGATGGAGCTTAGTTTGATTCTTTCTTACGTGATGCGGGTATTCATTAGTAGCATGTCATCAACAAATTGGCTATGGGAGGCTGTCAGTTGTAATCCGTGAAGAGGGAGGCCTTGGAGGGATCCATATTGAATTGAGGCCTTGATATAACATCCTAGTCCTTTAGCCATTATGACAAAAAGAAAATGGGAGAGAGGGTTGCCTTGCCTTATCCCTCTTGAGGGGGAGAAGGGTTGAGAGGGGACACCATTAACGAGGATTGAGAAGAAGGTTGAGGAAATGAGATTCATTATCCAGGAGACCCAATCCTTGTTGAAATCGAAAGCCGATAGGAGTGCTTTCATATATTGCCAACTTAATTTGTCAAAAGATTTTGAAAGTTCAAGTTTTAGAAGCATACCTGGAGTGCGAGTGCTTTTGAGTGAGTGAATGATTTCATGGACAAGAATGACATTATCCATGATTTTCCTTTCTTCGACATATCCTGACCGCTCCTTCGAGATGATGAAGGGTAGAATTGGCTTGAGTCTTAGAGCTATGACCTTGGAAATGATTTTGTAGTTCACATTGCAAAGAGCTATGGGTTTGAAGTTCCTCGGGTTTGTGACTCTTTCTTCTTTGGGTACTAGGGTGAGGAAAGTGGAATTTAGTGCTGGAAGAACTTTGCCTAAGCTACATGATTCTTCCACCAACTTCCACATTTCCTCAATTAACATTGGCCAACAGGAGTGGAAGAAGTCTGTTGTGAAACCATCTGGACCTGCAGCCTTGCCTGTGGATAACTTCTGAATAGCCTGATCCAATTTTTCTTGCGTTATTGGTGTCATGAGAGCCTCATTATGTTCTTGGGTGATTATAGTAGGGATGTTTTGGATCACCTGCTCTATTGCTGAGGTGTGATCCACCTGGGGTTCTGAGAGGAGATCCTTGTAGAAATCTGTCAGCTCATGCGTTATTTCCTGATGATTTAACAGGGTGTTGCCTTGCGAGTCATCCATCTTTGTGATGTGATTGATAAGGCATACGTGGATCATAGAATGGTGGTAGAATTTGGTGTTCTTCTCTCCTTTGTTGAGCCATTGAACCCGAGATTTCTATGTCCACATGATCTCTTCTTGCTTGTGTCTTTCTTCTAGTTGCCTTTTGAGTTCACTTTCCTCCTATTGTTGGGTGATTGTGTATCCTACTTGAATAAATTGTGCCTAGAGGTTCTCTAGTTTTTGTTCCAGTAATTTCCTCTCCTGGAAAATATGCCCAAACACCTCTTTGTTCCATTTGCGCATATGATGTTTAAATTGTTTGAGTTTTTGCTGGAAGCAATACATTTTTGTACCCATCTGTGTTTCCGCAGTGCTCCACTAGTGACAAGCTAACTCCTGGAAGTTTGGATGGGAGAGCCAAAAATTTTCAAATCTGAAGGGTTTAAGTTTGGGGGTGGCAATAGTGTCAACCCAGAGTTGAATCGACCAGTGGTCCGAACCTGCCTTCGGGAGGATGTTGGAGTCTACTAGGGGGCCTTCCAAGAGAAGAGTTTCTGAGATGAGGAAGTGATCAAGCCTGCATGCTATTTGGTGGTGTCCTGATCATTTGTTGGTCGATGTGTAGGTTCCATTGTTGTTTTCGATGTCTACCAGTTTGAGGTTCTCTATGAGTTCCTGGAATTTTGCACTATCCTGCTCCAAGCGCTTCTTTCCCCCTCGCTTCTCCTCCAGCATGAGAATCATGTTGAAGTCGCCCCCTACTATCCATCGCTTTCCCTTTGCTAAGGAACCTAGGTAAGCCAGGTTTTGAAGAAAGAGGTCCTTGTCTTGGTTGTTCTGCGGTCCATAGGCATTTGTGATCATTCCTTCCTTGTCTAAGCCAATGGCTCTATAGTGCGTTGTGATGGTGCACTGAGTGGTGAAGCCTTGATCAAGGATGATTGTTGCAGGGTTCCATAGGATGGTTAGGCCTCCTGAAGCCCCTTTTGAGTCTGTTTGATAGGATTCTCAATTATGCCAACATCTTTTGATGATATCTTCTGCATTTTTCCCTACACATTTTGTCTCTTGTATCAGGAATATATCAGGGTCTTCCATTTTGATACAATTTCGGAGAGTCCCTTGTTTGGATCTTCCATTTAGGCCTATGATATTCCAGGTGAGGATCTTCATAGTTAACAATTAGGTGGGTGGGAAAGGGAGCTCTCTGAGAGCTTTTGAATCTGTTCTGAGTTGATCACATAGTTTCTTGCTTCTTTTATTAGCTGATGAGCCAATTTTCTGCCTCGTCGCTTGTTTTCTTTTGGGTGTTTTCTTGGATCTTGGTTTGGGTCTGTGTTGATCCCTAACCTTGATGTAGCCCCTGCTGATAAGTCCATAAATACTTTGTGAACTTTCCTGAGTTGGTCCTCTGGTAAGGTTTGAAGATCCTTCTTGTTGAGTGCTTCTTCTAACCTGTCTAGGTCGATTTCTGCTAGGCCTTTCTCATCCATTTCCATGACTGTGTCTTCCTCTCTTTCTGGTTCCTTCCCTGAGACTGGGTGAGTCTATGGAATTGCTTGGTCTACTGGGGTTTGATACTCTTGTGACGGTTGGTCTTTCTTGTGCTTGCTGGGATCTATTTTCGTGGCCTTGTGGGGGGTTTTCCACTTCTTCTACCTCTGGGAGGCAGTTGAGGGCTTCAAAAGAATTATTATTTGGGTTCTTTTTTCTGTTGTTGGTAGTGGGATTCTTCTGCACTTTTCTCCTTTGATTTTTCACCTGGGTGAATCCTCCCTTTGTTTTCTCTTCATCTTCCCTTTTTGAGGGGGTGTTGAGATGACAGTCTCTGAAAAGGTGTCCATGTTCATGGCATTTTCGACATCTGAAAGGAATGTGTTCATAGTCTATGGTTTGGGCCCATTCCTTGTCTTGGTATTCTAAGGTAACTGTACCTGGAAGAGCTTTGGAGATGTTCATATAGACACAAATCCTTGCATAAGAGGTGTATTTTCTTTGTTTGGTAGCTTCAAAAGATTTGACATATTTACCCAGGGTGTTGCCTATGCCCAGTAAAATTTCTTCTAACCAGAACTCTTGAGGTAGGGAATAGAGGCGAATCCATATCGATGCGTATGCAAAGTTTTTCTTTTCTGGGCAGAAACGGTCTGTCTAGAAGTGGAGGTAGAGGCCAGCTGAATTGTAGAAATATGGTCCCCCTTCAAAGATCATGTCCTTGTCTTCTAGGTTGTAGAATATTACTGTGAAGAAACCTTTGGAGCCCAGCTGGAGCTCATAGTCTCCCTTGGGGTTCCACCACGCCTTGATCCAATGAGTTAGGTCCTTTTCTAAGGGCCAGAGACATAGGAATTTTTCTATGAGGGCATGGTCTCTCATGAACTGCGTGTGTTCCCCTATCCTAGTGGTTTTGATGACATATCTGGGTGCAACCAGGGCTTGGGGGGTACATTTGTCGGGTATCCAGGCTCGAGCTACTTTTGGATGCGAGGAATCAACATCCATGTTTAAATCTTTGCTAATATCCATCTCTTCCTGTAGATATTGGTCTCATAGGTGCAATGGAGGCTCAAAGGATGACCTGCACACCTGCGAGTTATCTGGATCATTGGCGGTGACGTTGCGGTAGGAGGAGGATTTCGCCCCCCCTTATGTTCCCATTCTTCTATGGCGATCAGTACCAGGGTACAGAGGCAATCATAGTTGTGCAAAGGAGTTCATACGTGGTTAGGGTAGGAGGGTTGTTGGTGCATGTGAACTCTAATCTTGCAGATCTTCGTCTAACACCAATCAATTTCCGCATTCTTGCTTCTCCTGTCTCAAAACATTGATCGAGCCCCCTTTAAATAATATAATCTGGGCAGTTGGCAATAAAGAGGTAGTTGGCAGAGTGGTTAGCGGAGGCTAAGTTTAGGGCATGGGTTGGCTGAGGTCCTGGGATCAAATCCCATGGACTCTGCTTTTGGCATATAGTTTTAACCAAAATTTGGCGGACATTGCTAAAATTGGCGGACGGTTTGGTGTGTTGTTGTTTTTAGCGGATAGTTGGCATATGCCCCTAAAATGGTGGAACCATTACTACCTCTGGCGAAGGTGTCTATTATAGCGGACACAACATATATAGCGGAACTGCCACCAGATTTGGCGGAGTTCTGTTATTATATATATATATATATATATATATATATATATTTAATTTGGTTACGGAGCCTCCTTGTGCATTTTGGGGGTGCCACGTGGTGCCCTCCTATTGGGCAATGTGGCATCCACGGATTGACTGACCTATATGTTGACATCACCTCAGGACATGTGGTACCTTCTAGGTAGTGCCACGTGGCATCACTTGGGGGTGCCATGTGGCACTTTTTACCGGTCCACATGGTGCCTTGAAAAACCTATTGGCGGGTTATAAGTGGCAGCCTCTGGTGCTGCCACGTGGCATGTTGACGTCATCATGACACGTGTCATCCTCTGCACTTTCCACGTAGCCTATACAGACACTGACATCATCTATACTGATGCTGACATCAGCAGTATTGATGCTGACTCATCCCTGTTGCTTGGGCTAGGTTGACCAAAACTTTGACCGCGAATATCTTTTGATCCATAACTTCGTTTGACGAGTCATTTGTGTCGTTAGAAAGATTGTGACGCAATCATGCCATTTTAATTGAGTTTTGATAACTTTGAATTTTTTCCCTTTATCTATCTGTTGAAGCCATTATGAGCATCCCGAGTTTCCTCTACGCATTCTGAGTTGTTCTTAGCTTTATTTGGATCCTTTTTGGATCATCATATTAGGAAGACTCCTCCTCAAGCACAATTAAGAATTATCGTAATTAAGAGGATGGGTGATATCTTATGATATCAAAAAATTATACAAACTCTCTCTTTTGGATGAAAAAAATGGTGAGCAATGACTAGGATGGAAATTTTTGTCTCCTATGGCCCATTCAACTCTTCAACTAGCAAATTTTCTTCATCCCCTTCATGGCTTGGAATCAATGGAAGAAGCAACCCCTAATAGGAAAGGCTAGGTTATGAATGGTAATTATTATTTAATGAAATCGAGATATAGGTCTCAAGTAAAGGATCTTCCTTTGCCTCCATGCTCATCGATCTAGAAACATATTTGGAGAAGTGTAAAATTGCCCAAGGTAAATATCTCATGCTAGATTATGATGAATGAAGACTATTAACTACCAAAAACCTTCAAAAGCGTGGAATCCAAGGGCCCTCAAGATATGCACTATGTATGATAGAATAAGACACTCAAAGACGTATTTTCTATGAATTTTGATGCTCTTACTAGGTTTAGCATTTTGTTCTTGAGAAAATTGAGGTTGATCTTCCTCAATCTTGGGGTGAGATGTTTGTTTCCTAGCATGAAAAATACAAAGGGAACTTCTTGAATGAACTAGCCCTCAAAAGGGCCTAGTTGGAAATTACCAAATTTCTTTGTTGATCATTTTTGTTAGCAAGGAACAAAGCAATTTTCAACAAGACATCAGTAACCCAAGAACAATAGTAGTCAAAGCCCATGATATTCTCTTAGAAGTAGTTTATGTCAAAGAAGTGAAATGCCATAATGTGATGTTGTTGGAGAAAGAAGAAAATAATTGGCTTAAGTATCTCCTCACTCAAGACATTCCCCATCCTAGAAGCATCATTAAGTGTCCCATTCTCGAGGTGTCTTCAAAAATTCGATTAGGAAATAATGGATTCAAAGCTAGAAAATTATCTCAAAAAAAGTTTGTTATTTTTTTATGGGGGCTCAAAAAGAAATCCAAGGGTGGAAGGTGTGGGAGGGATCATGCTTGATTTTGAAGGATGATGATCTAGGTGGATACTGATTTCCACCCACCTGTTCCACCAATTCAAATGCTTTCACATCTCGACAGTTTTTCTACAGTTTTTTTGGGTCCCAAGCTTTCTGGGCCATTTTGAGTCCCTAAACAAATTTGTTTTGACACGATAGCACCCAATATGTAATCAGAATCAGATATTGGGTTGTTCAAAATGTGTACTTATCGGCTAGACCTTTTTGACAGGCTACTAAGCACCCCAAACGAAGATCGCATGCAAAATTTACACCTCTAGGAAGTCGATGTATCAACTAACCACATCGGGGCACACAAACTTTTTCGCATTTCATCTTATAGGGTTAGGGTTTTGGATGTTTAGGGTTTTCTCCTTGATGCTTTATGTTAAAAGGCCTTTTTGGCTTCTTTTAATCAACTTCTTGTGAATGAGTGTAGTCGACACATCTCTCTCTTCAGGGATAAGCTACCACCATTCTAGCTAGTTTGCGTGCTTTGCATTTTACAATCTTTTGTATTCCATTCATTAGTAGATAAGTTTAATCATATTACTGTGTTTCTTGCAATATCTATATGTGTTTCCTTGTTACATCTCTTCATTCATGTCGTTCTTTGCCTACTCTATAACACCCCCAGCCATCTGCTGGGAAATGTCACACATAGCTCTTTGTAGAACATCATACATATAAACTTAAATAGATAATATGCATTCTACTAATACACAAATTAATGCGGAAATCACAACAATCTTCTACATACAACTTTCACATGCAATATTATAAATATCAAGACATGTACATAATACACAGCATAAAAATTAACATAGAAATGGTACTTATCTTTTTATGAAGGCCACCAACTACATGTAGACCTTCCACGAACCTCTCAACCTTAGATCACATTGCTCCAACGCTATCAGCAGTGGGTCACCCTTGAGCTGGGACTAAACTCCACCTAGGGTGAAGAGAATCCTAGGCTAGGTTGAGGTTACAAAGTCTCCATTAAGGATTATGTCCCCACGAGTCCACTCACGTCCAAAGCTTATAGTCCCTCATTCCCCACATGTATATCCCACCCCAGGGAGTGTGCCCCTTCTCTACTCAACAATCCTTCGAATGCCCCACTTGCCTTCCAGGGCTTCAATAATAGGTCGGACAGGAAGTCTCGGAGCACTACAATTGCCATGAGGCTCCCTCTGGGAAAATCACTTCCCCAACAACCTCTCTCACCTAGAGAGATTTGCTCATAGGCCTGACAACCTGCTTCTTCAATCCCACGATCCTGACAACCTGTCTCTTTGATTCAACCATGGGTTTGGTGAGGGTAGCATAGAAAACAATTAAGGAGTAGAGGTTGGCCAATGGCTATATTCAGTCAAAAGGGTTGTGTTGGCAGCAACAACAGGCCGCTAAGGTTCAAGATGAGCTCAGGCAATGTACGGGCACACTGTGCTTCTCAGGAAGTACGGTTTAACTCAATTCTTCACAGGTTTCCCCTCTCGTGCGTTCATGAATAGGGTTGATGATGGAGGTGAAGGTTATCTGCATGCTCAGTCTCTGGTGCATGGATGGAAAGATGGAAAAATTGATTGACCAAGCTCCCCAAACAACGATTTTGTTGAAAAGTCAACAAGAAACATGTGTCTAATTTAGTTTTCCCTTAATTAAATTAGACAATAAATATTAATCTATTATCTCATTCATAAATGAGTGATTTGGAATTGTAACAGAATTATAAGTCTAGTTAAGTGAGTTGATATCAGTTGTACTAGTTGTAACTAAACATGCACTAGTGAGAGTTCAGTTAATCAGTGAACTCACATGCAACTAAAGATTCGCCATGGTTAACTACATGCATGTCAGTACCAATGGAGATCCAGTTGAGATAACAGGTGAAAGGGACAGTTTGGCTATCAGTTGTGATTTGTTCACACATGTAGTGAATATGCTTATGAGCATGTACAAACGAGGCAATTGTATTCATTCGATTCATTGTGAGAATTCAGATGAAACTGAAAAGAAGAACCAGAGTCATATTTGCAACAGGGATAGAATGGTTTTGTTAGTAGAGAAAACAGTAGTTGATGATGTCGTGCAAAATGATAGGGTTTACAGTGGAGATGCAAAATTAAAGAAATGTCCAGTCAAGAATCCTACAGCTGAGACTTCAGGAAGCTCTTTTCAGTTTCTTGTAGAGTGCGATAATGGAATTAAGTTGTCTGTTGACCTTGCAAAAGATAGCCCATTAAATTGGATGAAGCCTTGTAATTACGAATTTTCATTACCTCAAGACCTTGATGATCACAAGCATGACAGAGGTGATACTGTCATGACAAATACAACAAATGGTTCAGCTACACTAGGTGATTTGCGACCACAGATTCCAGATATTGAGAGTTCAGAAAATCTAAATCAAATTGCATGTTCTTCAAATTTCCTTCAAAGCCAGAACGTTTCTTTTACC
>JASDQU010437522.1:63710-92074 GCA_032191745.1 Picea mariana | reverse complement strand
AAGGGTATAATAATGACAAAAAGTGTAGGCAAAAAGGTGCATAGTGTGGTCCTAACAGTCGGCTCATCAACAAGTCTATTCTGAAGCCCGCTTGCGTATGATCAAAGTTCACGTCTGGTCAGAGATTGCATGCACAGTCTGTCAGGAATCATGTAGACATAATGCCTTCAATGCAACTACTCGAATATTCTTTTGTGATTTTGTTTTGAGTATAAATACTCAATTTTGATAATTTCTAAGGGTTGATGGTTGAGCTGAGCTCCTGATTTGTAAAGTTTTAATGAAACTCTGGTTCTTCTGGTTATTTATCTGTATTTGAGACTTCTTGTTTAATGTAATTCATCTTCTTCTCATATCTCTGCAAATGGATGTGTTAGAACACTCGGGCATGGAGGATCCAATCGAGGGTAGTTGGGTTTTTGTGATGTAGGTTTGATCATAATGACACTGTGACTAGTTGTAATCAGTTATTTGTGTTGATTTCCTTCCAACACTGAATGAACCAGGCATGGATGATCTAGTCAAGCAGTTGTTATCGAATTGTGATGTATGTTTGATTTCAATTCATAATAATTTCATTCATTTCCTTGAAGCTCTGAGCCAAGAAGATCTTGTCTTCTGAGTTTTTCTCTCCTTGGCTGCTGGAAAACTAGATGTTCATAGCATACCACTTCATGCTCCTTAAGTTCTTCCCCCTACTCACCACTACACTGCAAATTGATGACTGAAGTTAGATCAAGACCTCACTTGCCTATACATACCAGCCCAGCTTTATGAGTTAAAGTGATATAATCTCAAGACTGCATCCATTAAACCACCCTTTAAAATTATTCACTATGACATATAAACTAATGGGTATTGGGCTTACTTCTGCAACAATCCAGGGGTGACTTCCAGTGCTAACACCTTCAACCATGCCTTTACATGCCTTTACCTTGTATTAGTCTAAATCCCTTCTCTCCAATATGTCAGAGTCTTTGATGCCACAACATAGCCTTTTCTCCAGAGACCGTAGGAGTTTTTTATTCTTCAGCTCCAATATTAGGAAAATTGGAACTATTACACCCATCACTAATAGTTCTTCCATGTATCTTGTACAAATTTCCAAACCGAACTCCCTTCATCAACACCATTTCTCCTCGAACCATCCTGCGGGTTTCTTTCTCAAACATTGTTTTACCCCTGCATCGTCCATTTTTCTTACAGAAAACAAATTTCTAGCCAATCCTAGGATGTGCAAAACACCCGAGAGTGTTCTAATCCTTCCATCCATGAGATTCAACTTGAATTTTCCTCATCCTATGATTTTTTTTTTTGATTCATTACCTAGGAAAACATCACCTCCATCATACCTTTCATATTCACAGAACCACTCCCTGTGGGGAGTAATATGAAAGAATGCACCTGAGTCAACCATCCATGCCTCATGATTTGCATGTGTGCTTAAAGAATCCAAGTACACATCCCCTCCTTCCATGGAGGTTTTTTCTTTTGTAGAAGGAGCATCTTCATAACCCTTCCCTCTCTCAAAACTTTTGGATCTACATTGCTTCCTGTAGTTCCCTTCTTTTCCACATCTCTAGCATACCTTTACAAAATTTCTAGGAGATTTATATCTTCCCTGATATTTATATCTCTTTAGGACTTATATTTGTTTCTTTCATGGGAGAATCCTCTTATAAATAATGCATGTGTGATATGTCCTTCCATGTTCTTATGCCTCATCTTCTCTAACAATAAGGATGAGACCACATCATCAAAACTTAAAGTAGTTGTATTACTACCTATGGCCACAACCAGACTATCCCATGAGTCTGGTAAAGAGAACAATAAACTGATACATTTTTCTTCATCATAAATCTTAATATCAATAGACAATAACTGACCTACCACTGTATTGAAGGCATTCGGATTCTTTGTCACTGAGTCTCCATCTTTCATCCCCAGGTTATACAACTTCCTCTACAAGAACATTTTTTTACCAGGGACTTTTACTGATACAAATCCCCTAAATTATCCCATAGTTCCTTGGTTGTAGATTACCCTGACACATTCAGTAATATTGAATCTGAGAGATACAACTGGATTGTGCTCTTTGGATTTTGATCCAACTTTTTCTAGTCTTTTTCTAATTTTCCTATAGGTACAGTACCTGGATCCACAATGATCCACTTATCTTTGTCCACCAACATATCTTCCATATTGATCTTTCACAGCTCAAAACTTTTCCCATAAAATTTATCAATCTCTATTTTCGAATAGTTTGCCATTTATTTTCACTTGAAGATTCAACACCAAAGATCTCCCACTATAACAAGGTTTATCACAGACCCGAGTCAAACCCCTGACCACAAATTCATCCCCCTGAAGCCAACAATTTATATGATACCAAATGTAGATTTGAATCTTTTACAATTAATTACTTCAAATAGATCAATAATAAAAACAGAAAAGATACAATGGCACACACACACATTACACAGATATTTTTACCCTGAAAACCTAAACTGGGAAAACCAACAACATGTTTAGAGCCACACCTCTAATATTTTATTCATCATATATTCATTGTTTACAATACAATACATATATAGGATCCTACAACATCAAAAATCCCTAATCCATTGGCCAATATTAGTCAACAACCCTAATTCTTTAACCGAAATTACAAAACCATCAGCAAAAACCATGTGCCGAAAAACCACCAAAAAATGGACGCAAAAAAACCCAAAAACAAATTTGGGGGGGAATTTCCCCCCTAACCCACATTTAGGGGGGGATTCCATCCCTTATTGACCCCATGCACCTGGTGCAACTTGAAAAATAGATCTATTCGTGCAAAGAATATAACACATACCCAACAAGAATGTACAGTCTCTTTTTTGCTACTGTGGATAATAGAGAATTAGTAATTTTGTATAGAAAGTATGGTTTTGGGAAGATAGGTTGTTTTTAAAGCTATGATCAATCCTTTTTAAAGGAACATAACATCTATATTCACCTCTTATGAATACAATATTTTTTTCTTTGGAGAAAAATATTTGATTATGAGATGATTAATTGAAAAATGACAAAAAAAAACAATTAATTAAAATATATACATATCATTGCACTATATTCTTATGAACTCACTAAATGGTGTGTGACATAATATAGAAAATAGTGCATTTTATTGAGTCATACTTATCAGTGTTTATTAATTATATTGAAGCATCGATGTCAAATATTGTGAAAAAACATCGTTCTTTAAACAACATAACATACAGTTGATTATATTTATCATTTCAAAATTCTATGTGTGCATGTTTACAATACGCATTGGTGCTCTAAATATAATATATGAGTCGATGCTTTAAATATAGTACTATATGCATTGTTTCTTAGTAACAAAGAATGGCATCGACATCTCATCTCGAATATTTAAAATTCCACTACCCTTCAGTACACAGGATAATATAGACTCTGGTGCATACAAATTATAAAAGCACCAATGTGCCATAAAGATAGAATGACCCAGTGTGTAGCATCTTTAACAGCATTGGTTTTGCATACAAAAAATAGTATGAATGGTTCATACAAAAACTAAAAAAGTATTGGTGCTTCATACAACAAAAAAGTGCAGAACCGATGTGTAATAATTATAAGAGCACCGATGTTGCATACAACAAAAAAAGGCAGAACTGATGCATAATAATTGTAAGAGCGCTGGTGGTTTTTAGATTTATATATGTACTGGTGATTTTTTAGTAAGAATGCACCAATGCATTTTTCCAATACAAGCACTGACAAAAAACCTCCACCCGCCAATTTTTTTAGTTATATGGAACATCCATTAAAATATTCGCTAAAACCTCTGTTTCAAATAGAGGAGGTTTTTTTTGAAAATTTTGTCAAATCTTGTAACACTAAAACCTTCACTACAAGGTGTTTTCATTGTAGTGAACATTAGTGCCTTAGGGCTCATTCGCCATGCACAAGTTCCAAAACTACCACACGATCCCTGTAATGGGAATCTTTGGCCTACATGTGTCAAATAGTTAGTGTTATGAGGTGTTGCATACTAGAGATGGTTCTCAATTCCCCTAACATATTCCAAGGATACAAATTAGTGTCTTTAGGGCCTAAAAGATGCTTTTATAGGTCATATACCATGCACAGGTTCCAAATCCACCAAATAATCCTTTTTAAGGGAATATTTGACCTACATGTGTCATATGAGCACCATTACAAGGCTTTTTAACCAAGGATTATATGTCTAAACTATGTTTTTAAGGATCGTGGAACTTGCACAAGGTCCCAACCCACCAAACAAACCATGTAAAGAAAATATTTGGCCCATGAGTGTAACATGGCCATTTAGTTTCCTACATTTCATCTTCTTACACCATATTTAGAATCATTGTGCAAGTACCTCAAAACATCCCTCCATGTCAAGGGATTTGTGTTTTTTCATATTTTCATTTCCATTGACATGTAATAAGAGACTTTGATGATTGTGCATCAACCTGAGGGTTAGTGGGATAGGATATTCAAGGGTTTGTACATCAATTAAATGGTCAACCATAGGTATAAATATGTTCAATGGCATTAATATAGTCAATATGGTCAACCATAGCCAACACAGTGAACAACTTTACTAACCATGATCAATCATGTTCAATATTCTTAATAAGGGTTAAGAGTAGATGAGGTCAATATGGTCAATGAGCACTAGGATTTAGTAGTTCATTCTTTATTGGATTATTGGTTAGTGATTTAGAACCCACTTTAACACTAATCAAATAATTACTCACCCACTAACTCTTAACCCACTAATAACCAATCAAAAAACCTTTAACCCCAAACCTAGTAAGTTGCTACCCAATAACCACTAAACCACTCGCCTTGAATAGATAACCCACTAACCTAATTACCCATTAACCATTAACCTCTTAGCCACTCCATTAACCCTTTAACTATTATTCAATATTTCACAAAATATTTATCGATTAACCACTAATCGACTAACTTACTAACCCTTGACCCATTAGTCACTAACCAACTAGGTCAAAACTCACTCAACCATTATGATTTTATTGTGTAATTAGTTATATATTGAATTAAGTATTTAATAACATATTTAGTGGACTTGTCTTTGTTATCACAATATCTAACACGTGTGCAAAGCCTTCACAAGATGCTTGATAAGTGTAACATATGGAAGTAATTTCTATTATCACCTAAGCAATTACTTCTCTCATTTTAGTGAAGGATCAAGGTCCAACACAAGGGAGGATTCCCTTTTAACCTCAAAGGATCATATATCAATTCAAGACAAGTCTACAACCCCTTATATTGGTTACTTGATTATACCATTGGCTAGGTCAGGTTTCAAGGTTAGGTCAAGGTGGTTCAAGCAAGGAAAATTCAATGTGTGTGTGTGATGGGTGTTACCAAGACAATGAAATATATCCACCACAACAATTAAATCAAATAAATTCCATGAAACACTAGATATCAAAGAAAAATAAAAGGATGTAATAAAACGTGTAATAAAAGATGATTTACTTCAGAAATAACAAGTTAATAACAACAGAAATAAAATAGTCCTAGAATTAGTAAGATTGTAAATGTAAAAGATGCTAAATGCAAGATAAAATACTAAGAAATCAATAGCCAATGATTTCTTAAATAAAATAGCATGAAACTTCTTTAAAATAATGCAAGACGCCAAGCCCTAATGGCTGAAAATTGCATTAATGCATAAAAGAATGATGTTTGAGATAATTCTAAATAAAAAATGAAACTAAACCCTGGATGTTAATTTAATAATAACCTAAAATTAAATATGTAATGAAACTAATCTAATTCTAGCACAAGACATCAAGGAGAAAGACAGATCTAGGGTTTTAAGTTCACTTACAAAAAAGAAAGACCAGTTTTGTCTTAGTTCCTTCGGCATATGGAGTCAATAAATTCAACGTCAATGGAGGATAGAAGAAAGATAAAATAAAAGTATCAAACCCTATGGGACTACAATCACAAACCCTAGGTTTGAATCCTCCTTGAAAACAAGATAGGAGAGTACAATCACAAACCCTAGATGCCATCTTATTTCTTATAAGGATTATAACAAAGGATCAAGGTGAAAAACAAAGCCTAGAAGAGTACAATCACAAGCTCTAGAATTTAATAAATAAGGGTAAGTCTATGGGAGTACAATCACAAGCCCTAAAATCAACCTTATATGCTTCAACAAGATTAAAATGAATGAAAACTAGGGAAGGGAGCTCAATTGTAAGCCTTCCTAGGGTTCCAAAACACAATTTATCTAAGGAGAACAAGATATCATGCAAATGATAACCAATTTGATAAATAATTTACTTAAAACACCAAGAAAAAACCATCAATACTTGGAAAGAACACTTACTATCCAATTCATTGACCATGAGGAAACCCTAGTGTGTAATCATCCACAAAAAATATGAAGAAACGTCCACAATATCACTCTCCAAGAGGTGCACATAAGTACTTCATGATGAGAAAGAAGTATAGAAAACAAGAGAAGTGATTCTCCACAAGTGTGAGTTACATTTACAAAGGAGGGAGCACTAGCTTTTATATAAGTGGAAACCCTAGCGCTTTACCTCTATAAAAGCCCCTAAAAATCATAATAGCCATGACACAATGTGGATAGGTCTAGGTCGACCCCCAAAATATCCTCCAACATAAAGATAAAATGAAAATACAATTAAACTCCCCCTCAAAACTCAACACATGTGAGAGAGTAGGTCAAAATTAAGGTGACATCCTCTCCTCTAGGGATACAAAGGCCTCCAAAGGCCACTCCTCCTCTCAAAGGGAACAAATCATCATCAAGGGCAATATCCCCTCATCCAAAGGTCGTGTCTCATCATCAATCAATGCCAACGCATCATAATCAATGCTAGGTCATCCTAATAAAGCATCAAGGATGACATTATCATGAATATGTGCAACATCCAAGGGCTAGGGTGTGACATCATGAGGGGAAAGAGATTCGCAACCTATCCAAAGAGGTGTACTATCCTCATCAATGCTCACATCATCCACCCTAGGATGACATCCTCAAATGGCACAATTTCCATGGTGAGGGGCTTCTTTCCCCCTGCGTAGCCCGTCAAGCCATATTTTCAATTTCCAAGCTCATCAATCCAATGTCTAAAGTCTTAAGCTAGTGTGAAGTTTGAAGAAGATACATAATGTGAATTTCTTACGTGGATTTTGTATTAAGTAGTGGCTTACTTTGTATGATCCAAATGACTATTGCATCTTGTGATGTTGTATTTACTTGATTATGTAGACCTTTTTGATTGTGATGAACCCTTGTAATGGTCCTTTGAAGGAATTTTTATGATGATTCCCACAACATTGTGGGATATATGGAGGAATTTGGGCCTTTGATGTAGAGCATTGGGTCCTTTTATGACTTTGGGTGGTATAATTTAGATGGAATTATCCCATGCAACCATCCCAATTGGATATGAGAGCTATGTTACCCTATTTAATTGTTGTGGTTGATATATTTATTATCTTAGAAACACCTTTCACACACACATTGAATTTTCCTTGCTTGAACCCCTTTGACCTATTCCTAAACCTTGACCTAGATAATGGTACAATCAAGTAAACAATATAAGGGTTTGTATACTTGTCTTGACTTGCTATAGGATCCTTTTATGTTACAATGGAATCCTCCCTTGTGTTGGACCTTGATCCTTCACTAAAATTAGGGAAGTAACTTCTTAGGTGATAGTGGCAATTACTTGCATATGTTACACGTATCAAGCATCTTATGAAGGCTTTAAACAAGTTCTATATATTATGATAACATTTTGGTGTCATTACCAAGGAGAATTGAGTTATTCTTCCTATGATCATGAATTCTATGATTCAACACTTTCTTGGTAAGCTTACATCGAAGCCTTAATTATATAGCTTTCCTGGATACTCCATTGAGGGAAGAATCCATTTTCCTTATACACGTCTTGATGAGCCTTGTCTAACAAGATCATATGGTGACTCCACATAACCTAATTGTTCAAAACACTAATCAAGAGATTAATATAAGGCTTTATAATCGTACCAAGGTCTATAAGAGAAGGACTCCCCATAATTCCCCTGTAGTGAAATCTTTATTTGGAGGAATATTTCTTGTATCACCAATGGCTCAATGACCATGGGTTACCAATGCCTTCAAATTTATAGATATGTTTACAATCCAAGGATACCCTCATGTTATGCCTCAAAAGTTTGATAAGTGGTTTCCTAAGTTTCCTAGAAAAAATTTCATCATTGTTGAAGAACATATGCATACCTTTTATATGTGCTTTCAAAATTACCCTCTTAATAATGATGATGAAGATGTGGTTATAAAACTCTTTTTTGCTTCACTATGTGAAGATGATATAAAAATGGTATAACCTTCTTAATAAGAGCATGAAAACTTGGGATGCCTTTCATGATGCATTTATGAAGAGATGGGGAATGAATAGGGATCTTAGGTTGTTATTAGTGCAATTCAATGAAATGAATAAGAATTAAAATGAATCGGTAAAGAATTTGACACAATATTTGAAAATTTTCTAGAAAAAATTCCTGAGGACATTATCCCAAGGGATGGTGTGATCCTTCTTCAATATACAAATTCCTTTGACGGGAAATTTATATTTATGCTAAGGGATAATTCCCCTAAGACCCTTGCAAAATCACAAGATCAAGCTACTAAGATTGAATAAAATATCCTAGCTTCTAAGGTAGAAATTTTTCATTCCCTTGTGCTAAGATTGAGACCAAGCCCATGAATTTACATAATGTTGAACCTACTCAATATCTCGTGACACGTTTTTCCCAAATACTTGAACAAATAGTAACTAATTTCTCACAGAACCAAAGTCTCATGATGAACAAAATCACTAATCTAGACAGAGCTCAACAACAAAATGTTCCTCCTAGACCTCCATATAGAAACAATCGACAACAAAGAGGAAATATGGGATGGAAACTCAAGCCCCCTAATGAGAAAAGAGTTCCTAATACCCTAGCACCCACTAATGTGATTAATCAAGAAGTTGGCCCTTCGTTTTTACCTTGTGGTGATCCTCATTGGAAGCATGAGTTCCCTAGACTTCGTAATAATGGTAATGATGAGGACCCTAATAATTGTGAATACATTAACTTTATTTATACATTGGATCTTGTTTACACCATATATTCCCAAGATTACTACAATGTTACCTTGGAACAACTTGAGCGACGAAAATAAGAAGTTGTTGGGAAAGCTATATTAGAATTCCTAATCCAAATGGATGAGGAACCTAGGGAGAAACTTAGGAAGAAAGAATTCTTGACTTACTCTAGAAGGAAGAAGGCACCTAAAACCTATCCTAGTGATCCCAGTGATCCTAAACCTCCTTAGACAAGACCCTCTTTACCATTGGAAGTTATTTCTCCTCCTTAACCAACCTTTCCTAAGAACAATGATATAAATTTGAATATTGATATGGATAGTATATTAGCAAAGGTTGATGTACATGTCCCTCTTATTGAGATAATGAAGATTAATTATTTCAGGGATAAAGTGAATAAGTTATTAAGTATCCCAGATGAGTCTGAGGATCCTCCTATATTGTTACAATCCATGCATTATGACCCAAGCAAGGAGGAGAATCCACCTTTTTTCATCACTTTGGTAGTAAATGATTTATTACTTCATAATTGTATGCTTGATTCTAGGGCTTCTACGAATGTGATGTATTTAAAGGTCATGAATCAATTAGGGTTGAAGATCATAAGACCTTATAGGAATGTATGTGGGATTGATTCCAAAGCTATAAAAAAATTATGTGTGATAAAAGACATTAATGTACACCTCACTACCTATCCTGAGGTTTCTCTTTCAATGTATTTAATAGTTATTGATGTGCTTGATGCTTGGGGAATGTTATTGTCTAGGAAGTGGGATGCAAATTTGTGATGCAGGAGCATCTCAAGCAAGCCAGGAGCGGAGGCAAAAGACAGTTGGAAAAGCGCCCAACACAAATTTTGAAAATGTCTCGAAACATTAATGAAGCCATCAAGTGGAGGCACACTTGTATAATGTAAAATGACCTTGATCGATCCGCTCTCGTCCTTAGTAGGTAGAAGGCATTTATAATAGTAAATGCAAGTAGATAGAATTTAATGTGTAGATTAGACAGTTTTAGGAGTGGAGGGAAAACGGATATAGACACCCTCCTTGTGTATTGTAAAAGAGATGATGCCAATTGAGAGAATAGTAGTAAAGAACATTACCAAGAGAAGAACATACAGAGCTGGAACAGAGAAACTGTGTTTGAAAAACACCCATGTATTGAGATTTGAGTTAATAGGAGAAGTCTTAATTCAGATTCATGGCGTTGTATTTGTTTCTTGTATGTGTATGCTAAATGGTATGTTCATGGTTTTACTCTTTCTGTCATGCAATTGCTTTTATGCTATGTATGAATGATTTCTTGTTGAATGTCTAAGATCTAAGAGAGAGAGAGTAAGGGAAATGAGTTTCAATTGTTTCTCTATCTGAGCAAGAGTTCCTGCAAGGAGTGCAATTGAATTGTCTGCAAGGAGTACGTTGAAAAAGGGTTCAGAGGCTTGTCTCTGAAATCTCAGATAAGATAGCTTTTGTTCTCACTCCCTCAGAAGTGCAGCTAGGCACCGGAGCCGTGCAAGGTGTGCGCAGGCCGAATAGAGTTTCAGGTTTGGTAACCTAAATGATTTGTTAAGAGACTGTTGTTGCAAGGAGTGCGCAGAGTCGAAAGGAGTTCAACACTTGGAAGTGTTTGAAAGTCTGCTGCAAGGAGTGCGAGAAGGAGTTTTCTGAAAGACTCGAAGTCATGAGGAAGCTCAGGAAGGATAGAAACTTCGAAGCTGTCGAAGGAAGCACAGGAAGTTTGTGTAGTTGACGGTGAGAAGGCGCTGCAAGTTGCGTCACAGGCAGTTGAGTACCGTTGAAAAAAACCACTTGGTCAAAAGTTGCAGGAGTGCTTGGGAAGAGAAGAGACGGACGGTCGAAATTCTCTGTGGAGAGTTTGTGAAGTCCCATGAGCCATCAAATCTCACGAAAGAGCAGGGGATTTACAGCAAGCATTCCCAAAGTTTAAGCTCAGAAGAGGTAAAACCGTAGATTCAACTCAACAGGAGCCGTCAGATTTTACCATGGATTCCTATTTCGGGTTTTCGCAAGTGAAAGTCCCGTAATATTGGCAACAGGACTCGCGAAATCATGAAACGCGAAGTCCTGAAGGCACAAAGGGATCGTTTGGGCCATAAGAATCAGCAGGGTGGACAGGTGGCACACTCTCGACAAGGGAGTCAATTTCGTTGACCATTTCAGGGTTTCGTGGGGTGGAGTCTCAAAATATTCGCATCAGGATTCGCGAAATCGTGAAGTTCGAAGTTCCAACGGAGTGAAAGGTCGTTGAAAGGTCAACCTTGTGAGTGCATCGGAGTTTCGGTAAATCGGGTTTTGGAAGTCAAGAGGATGAGTTGTTTGACATCGCAACTCCCGAAATCATGATAAGGAGAAAGGCGATATAGAGAGAGAAAGGTCAAGTGTTGATTGCTTTCAGGTTTCGGAAATTGAGAGACAAGGTGCTTGACCACAGGATTTGCAGAAGTGCGAAGTCCAATCTCCCGAAGTACAAGGGGGGATTTCTCGAAGTTAATTGTGGGTGCAGATTTCCTGAAAGGGAAATAGAGGAGCCATTTTCGAGAGCTCTTCGGGCCAGTGGAAGAGAAAGATCCTGTGTACATGACCTTCTGACCTACGGGTTGAGTAGGCGTTGCGTCAGGTTTGGTATCAGAGCGTAGAAAGGTTTCTTTTCTTTCTGTAGTAGGGAAAAGGAGAATTCACCATGCCACCAAGGAGAAGGGACAGGCAAACACTCGATCCACCAAAGGAGAGGAAAATGCCGAGAAGAAGGGGTAGGCAGATGCCTGATCCAGCCATGGAGAGAGAAATACGTGACTTACACGCCAGACTCGAAGACATGGAGACAGCACAGAGGCACACAGTCAATGTTGGGGATCTTAGTGATTCTGAAAGTGAAATTGAGGCTGAACATGAAGGGGAAGAAGTTGCAGCCAAAGATGCAGCAAACGAACGCTTGATTAGGGCTATTGCAAGAATGGGTGCAAGAGAGAAAATGGACATTCCAATTTATGAGGGAAATCTGGATGCAGAGGAGCTTCTAGACTGGATTAGAGCTCTGGACACATATTTTGACTATGAAGATGTCAAAGAGGACAAGAAGGTAAAACATGTTGTCACGAGATTAAAAGGGCATGCAGCATTGTGGTGGGATGAACTACAAACTGACAGATGCTGCAAAGGCAAGCAGAAGATCAAAAGATGGGATAGAATGATCATGAAGATGAAGGCGAAATTCATCCCTAGGGATTACCAGATCACTCTGTTTTGAAGGATGAAGAACTCGAGATAGAAGCTGATGACAATGAATACACTGAATAATTCTACAGACTGAACATCTGGGTAGGTCATCGGGAAAGTGATGATGAAAAGGTTGCCAGATACATGAATGGCCTGAGATACGACATTCAGGATGAGATGAGCATGGTAACCATCCGAACGGTGGAAGATGCTTATCAGATGGTTCTAAAAGCTGAAGAGAAGCTGAGCCAAAAGCAGGGTCAAAGAGGCCGAGGCAGAATTCAGCCCAGAGGCAAATCAGTTGCCCAGGATAAAAGTCAAAATCCCAAGGAGGACTGGAAGAAACCTCAGACTCGAACTAACAGAGGTGGAACCTCACAGCAAGGGCAATATGCTGAATAGAGAGGGCAGCATACTGAACAGAGAGGAGATTACACTGATAATAATACTTTTCCTCGTACTAGAGGTAGAGGAAGAGGAAGAGGTGGAGTGATAACATGCTTCACATGTGGAAAGACTGGACACATGTCTTACGAGTGCCCAGATAAAAAGAAAGAAGGAGGGGACACTCATATCGCCGAAGCACAGAGGCGGAATATTGAGGCAGAAGATGTTGAAGGCAGAAGATCGTTGATGATGCGAAAATCTCTTTTGACACCAGAGAAGGAGGTGGAGAGTTCAGTCCAAAGAAACAGACTTTTCCGGACTACTTGCAAGACCAAGGACAAGGTATGCAAGGTCATTGTGGACAGCGGTAGCACAGATAATCTCGTTTCAACAGAGATGGTAGAAAAGCTGGAGCTGGAGACGATTGATCAGCCAAGCCCATACAGAGTTTCGTGGCTACAAAAAGGACATCAGGTAACTGTCACTAAACAGTGTTTAGTTGAATTTAAGATAGGAGGATATAATGATAAGATACTCTGTGATGTTATTCCCATGGATGTTTTTCATCTATTGCTGGGTAGACCGTGGCAATATGACCGGAATGTGATTCATGATGGGAGAATGAACACATACACCCTAGAGAAAAATGGGAGAACTCAAATGTTGCTTCCAATCAAGGATAAGGAGGTGAAACCTGAAGCAAGCAACACTGTACTTATCATGAGTGGGAAGGAACTTCTTATAGAATTTAAGAAGAAGGAGGAACCGCAATTCATTGTGGTCAGGAAACCGAAGATTGTTTTGACCAACACAAGAGTAGATGATTTACCAGAAGAGATTCAGGAGCTACTGGAAGAGTTCGTTGACATAGTAGTGGATGAACTACCTCATTCGTTTCCATCGATCAGAAGTGTGAGTCATCATATTGATCTCATACCTGGAGCCATTTTTCCAAACAAAGTCGCGTACAGATTGATGCCACAGGAGAATGAAGAGGTCAAAAGACAAGTCCAAGATTTGTTGGACAAAGGTTTGGTCAGGGAAAGCTTGAGTCCGTGTGTTGTTCCGACAGTACTCAGTCTGAAGAAAGACGGAGGCTGGAGGATGTGTACTGACTCGAGGGCAATTAACAAAATGACCATCAGGTACAGGTTTCCATTGCCAAGGATGGATGATCTGATGTATTGCTTGAGTGGAGCAAAATATTTTTCAAAGATTGATTTGAAAAGCGGGTATCACCAGATCCGCATGAGAGAAGGTGATGAATGGAAGACAGAATTCAAAACCAACGAAGGGTTGTATGAATGGCTTGTTATGCCATTTGGCTTAACAAACACACCGAGTACCTTCATGAGGTTGATGAACGAAGTCCTAAGGGAGTTCATCGGAAAATTTGTCATTGTGTATCTGGATGACATACTGATTTTCAGTAAAATAGTGGCAAAGCATCTGAAACATTTGGCTACAGTCATGCAGAAGTTACAGCAGGAGAAGTTGTTGATAAATATGAAGAAATCCTCATTCATGAAGATAGAGCTCATTTATTTGGGGTTTGTTATTTCTGCAGATAAATTGAGGATGGATCCAGATAAGGAGGAGGTAATCAARAGTTGGCCATCACCGAAGAGTATATTTGAGGTGAGAAGTTTTCACGGATTGGCTAGTTTCTACCGAATGTTCATTAGAAATTTCAATGGGATTAGTGCACCGATGATGGATACAGTGAAAAAGAGACAAAAATATTTTCACTGGACAGAAGAAGCTGAAAAGAGTTTTAATCTGTTGAAGAGGAAGATCACGGAACAACCAATTCTGGTGTTGTCGGATTTCCAAAAGACATTTCAAGTGAAATGTGATGCAAGTGGGTTTTCAATAGGGGCAGTCTTGAGTCAAGAAGACAAGTCGATGGCGTACTTCAGCGAGAAGCTAAATGAAGCGAAAGTGAAGTACTCCACGTATGATAAGGAGTTCTATGCTATCATTCAGGCATTGAAGAAATGGAGACATTACTTGATCCCGAAGGAGTTTGTCTTATACAGTGACAATCATGCACTACAGTTTGTGACTCAACAGGAGAAGTTGAATCAGAGACATGTTAAATGGGTTGAATATATGCAAAATTTCACTTTTGTGATTAAACATATTTCTGGTACTGCTAACAAGGTTGTTGATGCTTTGAGCAGGAAGTGTTTGCTATTACAGGAGTTCAGAGTCAAAACATTGGGTTTTGATGATCTCAGGGACATGTATAGAGATGATCCAGATTTTAAAGGGGCGTACGAAGAAACTGAGAATCCAATTCTCAGAGATAGAGGCCAATGGGCAGAATACATGATCCAGGAAGGATTATCATTTAAAGATAATCAGCTGTGTATTCCGAAATGCTCCATGAGGGAGAATTTTCTAAAAGAGAAACACAGTGGAGGATTGGTCGGGCACTTTGGTCACGACAAGACATTCGCAAAGTTGAATGAGTCATGTTTTTGGCCAGGAATGCGAGCAGATGTCAAGATATTCATGGACAGATGCAGAATTTGCCAACATTCAAATGGAAAGAGATAGAATGCAGGATTTTATCAACCATTGCCCGTACCTAAGAGGCCGTGGGATGCAGTCAGCATGGATTTCATATTGGGGTTGCCAAGAACACAAAGAGGGTTTGACTCAATCTTTGTGGTGGTGGATAGATTTTCCAAGATGGCACACTTCATTCCATGTCATAAGACCAGTGACGCAACTCACATTGCGAATCTGTTTTTCAAAGAAGTCATTCGACTTCATGGCTTGCCAAGGAGCATAGTTTCGGATCAAGACACTAAGTTCATAGGAAACTTTTGGAGGACCTTATGGAAGAAGTTGGTAACTAACTTGTCATTTAGTTTGGCTTATCATCCTTAGACGGATGGACAGACAGAAGTGGTGAACAGAAGTCTGGGAGACTTGCTGAGGAGCTTGGTGACAGAACACCACAGCCAGTGGGACAACATATTACCATAGACAGAATTTTCTTATAATGACTCAGTTAACAAAAGCACAGGGCAGAGTCCATTTCAGATTGTCTATGCCATGCAGCCGAGAGGAATTTCTGAATTAAGAGATTTAGAGCAGACTGCAATTAGGAGCGCTAGTGCAGAAAATTTCGCAGAGGCGATGAAGGAACTTCACAGCCAAGTGAAGGAACGATTGCAGAGTTCGAGCCAGGAATATAAGCGCAGAGCAGATCAACACAAGAGACAACTTCAATTTGAGGTTGGTGATTTGATTCTGGCACATTTTAGAAAGGAAAGGTTCCCGAGAGGAACATATAATAAATTGAAGATGAAGAAAATCGGACCATGTAAGGTCTTGAAGAAATTTGGGACAAATGCTTATGAAATTGAATTACCCGATGGGATCGAAATTTCTCCGATATTCGATATATCAGATTTGTACCCATATAAAGCTAAGGAAGCAGAAGCAGAAAATAAATAGCCAGAGGTCCAGTGGACAAAACAGATGCCAGTTGCAGAAAATCCGCAGATGGAGCGCATACTGGACAAAAGGGTCAGCAAGAAGACCAGGCGAAAGCAATACTTTGAGTATCTGGTCAAGTGGAAGGGCCATCCAGTTGAAGATACCAGATAGGAGAATGAAGCATAGATCCAAAAGCATGGATAGACCATGCGTGAGATCATGGACAGGAGCCCATGAAAATTTTCAAGTGAGGGAGTATGATGCAGGAGCATCTCAAGCGAGCTAGGAGTGGAGGCAAAAGACAGCTGGAAAAGCGCCCAGCACAAATTTTGAAAATGTCTCAAAACATTAATGAAGCCATCAAGTGGAGGCACACTTGTATAATGTAAATGGACCTTGATTGATCTGCTCTCGTCCTTAGTAGGTAGAAGGCATTTATAATAGTAAATGCAAGTAGATAGAATTTAATGTGTAGATTAGATAGTTTTAGGAGCGAAGGGAAAACGGATATAGACACCCTCCTTGTGTATTGTAAAAGAGATGATGCCAATTGAGAGCATAGTAGTGAAGAACATTACCAAGAGAAGAGCATACAGAGCTAGAACAAAGAAATTGTGTTTGAAAAACACCCATGTACAGAGATTTGAACTAATAGGAGAAGTCTTAATTCAGATTCATGGCATTGTATTTGTTTCTTGTATGTGTATGCTAAATGGTATGTTCATGGTTTTACTCTCTCTGTCATGCAATTTCTTTTATGCTATGTATGAATGATTTCTTGTTGAATGTATGAGATCTGAGAGAGAGAGAGAGTAAGGGAAATGAGTTTCAATTGTTTCTCTATCTGAGCAAGAGTTCCTGCAAGGAGTGCAGTTGAATTGTCCGTAAGGAATGCGCTGACAAAGGGTTCAAAGGTTTGTCTCTGAAAGCTCAGATAAGATAGCTTTTGTTCTCACTCCCTTAGAAGGGCAGCTAGGCACTGGAGCCGTGCAAGGTGTGCGCAGGCCGAATAGAGTTTCAGGTTTGGTAAAACGAATGATTTGTTAAGAGACTGTTGTTGCAGGGAGTGCGCAGAGTCGAAAGGAGTTCAACACTTGGAAGTGTTTGAAAGTATGCTGCAAGGACTGTGAGCAGGAGTTTTCTGAAAGACTCGAAGTCGTGAGGAAGCTCAGGAAGGATAGAATCTTCAAAGTTGTTGAAGGAAGCACAGGAATTTTGTGTAGTTGATGGTGAGAAGGCACTGCAAGTTGCGTTGCAGGCAGTTGAGTGCCATGGAAAAAAACCACTTGGTCAAAAGTTGCAGGAGTCCTTGGGAAGAGAAGAGACAGATGGTCAAAATTCTCTATGGAGAGTTCACGAAGTCCCGTGAGCCATCAGATCTCATAGAAGAGCAGGGGAGTTACGGCAAGCATTCCCAAAGGTTAAGCTCATAAGAGGCAGAACTGTAGATTCAACTCAACAAGAGCCGTCGGATTTTACCGTGGATTCCTATTTCGGGTTTTCACAAGTGGAAGTCCCATAATCTTGGCAACAGGACTCGCGAAATCATGAAACGCGAAGTCCCACAGGCAAGAAGGGATCGTGTGGGCCATAAGAATCAGCAGGGTGGACAGGTGGTGCACTCTCGACAAGGGAGTCAATTCCGTTGACCATTTCAGGGTTTCGTGGGGTGGAGTCCTGAAATCTTCACATCAGGATTCACGAAATCGCTAAGTCTGAAGTTCTGACGGAGTGAAAGGTCAACCTTGTGAGCGCATCGGAGTTTCGGTAAATCAGGTTTCGAAAGTCAAGGGGATGAGTTGCTTGACATCGCAACTCCTGAAATCGCGATAAGGAGAAAGGCGATATAGAGAGAGAAAGGTCAAGTGTTGATTGCTTTTAGGTTTTGTAAATTGAGAGACAAGGCGCTTGACCACCGGATTCGCGGAAGTGCGAAGTCCGATCTCCCGAAGTACAAGGGGGAATTTCTCGAAGTTAATTGTGGGTGCAGATTTCCCGAAAGGGAAATAGAGGAGCCATTTTCGAGAGCTCTTCGGGCCAGTGGAAGAGAAAGATCCTGTATACGTGACCTTCTGACCTACAGGTTGAGGAGGGGTTGCGTCAATTTGGGTGGTAGTATTCAAATGGACTTATCCCATGCAGCCATCCCAATTGGATATGTAAGCTATGTTACCCCATATAACCACCCGATGATTAAAAACCATATGGAAGATCTTAGAGATAGAGATGATTAGAGTGAGAATGGATTTGAAGGAAGAGAAATATGTGATGAACCTTATGAGACTTGTGAAGAACTAAAAGATTCTCATCATGATCCTAATCCTTCTCAAGACTTGGCTATCCTTCCTTTTGAGCAAGAATATAGTATTGATGATGTTGATGGTATGGTATTTACCAAAAGGTAATACTACAAAGAGAAACTTATGAAGTACGAAGACAAAGATCTGGGCTCTCTTACAATTTTGAACCGAAGTAATGAAGGAATTTTACATTTGTATGAAGACGATTCGAAAATAATTTCCCTGATTAGGTCCCATCCTCCTACTTTAGATGAATAGAAGAATACTCAAGAAGATAATATAATGGCAATATTAAAGTAAGGACGAAATATTTTCGACAAGGGAGACTAGTACTTATGTGGAACAAGAGAAAGGGTAAGCCAAATATGCGCTCGGAGTTTGATTGTTGATGGCATGGCCCTTACAATATTGAGAAATTTCTAGAGACAAATCCTTTTAATTATCCACACCTAAGGGAAGGATATTTCCATTACCCATTAGGGTATCCCTTCTCAAGCCCTATTATGCAGAAGGAACCTGATTTCTTAGGTTTAGAGTAGAGTAGGTTAGTATTAGGTCATTTTGTGTGCATGCATTTGGTTGTATTTCCTTTTATTGATGTTACTCATTGATTATTTCATCCATCCATGTTAGCTTATCTTATACATGTTATAAAAATTTTAAAAAATGTATGTTGATGAAAATGAAAATATTTATTCTAGCGCTTTCTTTTTAGTTATTTTTTACTTTCCATATACCAAGGTGGATAACATCCCCTTTACCTTCTAGTACTAATAGTTTTGTGTTAGAATTTAGTGGGAAAATTTTCTTTAGAGTGATGTAGATTGCAGGTCTTGGAGTACCAGAGATGATGTTTTCATGCACTCTATAGTGAGAACATCTCCCCATGTTGGAGGCAGATGTTACCCACCTCTCACCTAGGGATAACTAGAGGAGATCGTGTCTCATGGTCCACAATGAAGACAGTGATCCCAAAGATGATCATCAACATTCGCCATAGATGGAAACCCCTTGGATTCCTTCCCCCTCATCATATCTTAGTATCATTCACTCAATCATCATGGTTCATTTGATGATGGTGGTCTAATACACATGAGGTACACTACTCATTGTTTCATATAAATTTTTACATTTAATGCATTATGAATTTAGGTGAGGATCATGGGTTGAAGTCATATAATGGATCATGATTTCTTGGAAGTTATGATTTTTTCCTTGTTTCACCTTGGTGGTCATCATATGTGTCCTAGTATAGTGTTGTCACTCTTCGAGAATAGAGGTACTATTGGGAGGCATTGATAGGGGTAACGTACCACTCCCTTCCATATTTGACACATTCCATCTCTTTTCCTTTCGTTGTCCCATATTTTGGAAATAGTTGTTGCATGTATACCAAAAAGGATTGTTCTTTCATCCTCTTAAGAGAAGAAGGAATAGAATGTTGAGGTTGATGCAGTGGGTAAAAAGGAATAAAAAATGCATGATATAAAATAAAGAAGAAATAATGGGATGAAAAATGACCAAATCAAAATCCAAAGGTCAACTTGATCTCTACCCTCTTTCTATAAGGCCACCACCCTTATTATTAATGCACTAAATGCATATCAATTGAAATGACTTGATCCTAGTAAGAAAAATAAAAAAATCATGAACGTGAAGAGGGAACTTGAAAAGCAATAAAATCATATCAAAAGGAAAGAAGGGGTTTGGAATACACACACTCATGAGGAAAGGGTAACTCAAGCACCAATTTCTCCCTCTATAAAGGCACTCATGGAGATGAAACCACATGTGGCCTTGCATGTCAATGACACCATGACCATGAAGTAAACCCCATGCCACTTTATTCACTTATACTTACACTTTGAAGGGTTTCTCATGAAATATTCCTCTAATTGGGTACAGCACACCTAATATGATATTGGGATGGCCCTCCCATACCTAAACTTGGAAAATTTCTTAAATTCTTGAGTTGGTGTGAAGTTTGAAAAAAAATACCTAATGTGAATTGCTTAGGTGGATTTTGTGTTAGATTGTGGCTTACTTTGTATGATCCTAATAATTGTTCTATCTTGTAATGTTGGATTTACTTCATTGTGTGGACCTTGTTTGATCATGATGCAACCTTGAAATGGTCCTTTGGAGGATGTTTTCATGATGATTCCCAGGATGGTGTGCACTATACAGAGGACGTTGGGCCATTGGTGAAAAGCATTGGGTACTTTGATGATTTAGCTTACCCTAGGACACCTTCCCATACCTCATGGACCTTGGATGTTGGAAATATGAGCTTGGGCATTTCATATATGAATTGATGGGCTACTTAGGGGTCAAGAAACCCCTCACTGGGGACATTATTCCCTTTTAGGATTTGATCTTGGGATTGATGACATGAGAATTGATGATGATGATACACCTCTTCGGAGATATTGTTGATATTTTTCCCTCATGTTGTCACACCCTATCCCTTGGATGTGGCACATGTTTATGATTATATCATGCATGATGATGATTTGATGCTTGGTTGGGCCAACCTAGAATTGGTGAGGATGAATTGGCACTTTTTGATGAGAATATGTGGCCCTTGGATAAGGAGACATGACCTTCCATGATGCTCTACACCTTTTAAGGAGAGACATGGCCTTTGGAGGATTTTGTACCCATTGGAGGATGATGTCACCTCCCTTGGAGACACTCACACCCACATGTGTGACCTTTTGAGGAAATATTTTGGTGTTTTAGCATTATATTTTCATGTTTGAGGCTATTTTTGGGGTCGGCCTAGACCTGTACACCTTGTATCAGGGATTAATTAAATTTTAGGGGATTTTAGAGAGGCAAAGAGCCAAGATTTACTCATATATAAAGGTTAGCACTCCCTCCTTAGTAAATCATAACTCACACTTGTGGAGAATCACTTCTCTTGCCTTCTATACTTCTTTCTCATCATGGAGTACTTATGCAAACCTCTTGGAGAGTGATCTTGTGGATGTTTCTTCATATTTTTGTGGATGATTCATGTTCTAGGGTTTCTTTCATGCCAATTACTTCACTATTAAGTTCTCTTTCAAGTGTTTAATGGTTTATTCTTGGTTTACTAAGTAAATGCTTTATAAAATTGGTGATAATTTGCATGGTATTGTGTTCTCCTTGGATATATTGTGTTTCGGAACCCTAGGAAGGATTGAAATTTATCTCAATTCCCTTGTTTTCATTCATTTTAAACTTGTTGCAGCATATAAGGTTTATTTTAGGTCTTGTGATTGTACTCCCCTAGACTTACCCTTATTGATTAAATTCTAGATCTTGTGATTGTACTCCTCTAGGGTTTTTTTCACCTTGATCGTTTGTTAGAAGCCTTAGAAGACATAGGACAGCATCTAGGGATTTTGATTTTACTCCCCTATATTTTTTTTTCCTAGAGGATTTAGACCTAAGTTTTTTGATTGTACTCCCCTAGGGTTTGATCCTTGTGTTTTATGTTTCTTCTATCCTTCATTGACATTCCATTTATTGGCTATGTATGCCCAAGGAACTAAGATGGCATTATTATTTGATCCTTGTGTTTTCTTGATTTTATCCTCCATAGAGGTTTCATTATTGACTCCATGCCCAAGGAGCTAAAATGACAATAGTATTATTCATTTGCAAGTGACCTTCAAGCCCTAGCTCTCTTCCTCCTTGCAATCTTGTGTTAGGTTTAGCTCTAGTTACATTGCATTTCATCTTAAAATCTAGGGTTTTATTGCATTGTTTTCCTAAATCATCTCTAAAATCATTCATTTCTACATTATTGCAATTTTCATCCATTAGGGCTTGGCATCTTGTGTTTATTTAAAATAGTTTTATGCTAGTTTATTTCAACAAACATTGGTTATTGACTAGTTAGTCTTTTATCTTGTATTTTTAATATTTTCCATTTTCAATATTATTAATTCTAGGACTAATTTACTTATGTTGTTATAAACTTGTTATTTCTTAAGTAAATCGTCTTTTATTACAACCTTTTCTTTTTCTTTGATAGCTATTTTTTTGGGGCATTTATTTGATTCAATTGTTGTGGTGGATGTCTTTCATTGTCTTAGAAACACCCTTCACACACATACATTGAATTTTCCTTGCTTGAACCACCTTGACCTTGCCTTGAACCTTAACCTAGTTGGTGGTACAATCAATTAACCATGATAAGGGGTCTTGACTTGTTATAGGATCATTTGAGGTTACTGGGTAAGCCTCCCTTTTTTTGGACCTTGATCCTTCACTAAAACGAGGGAAGTAACTACTTAGGTGATAGTGGAAATTACTTCCATATGTTACACTTATCAAGCATCTTGTGAAGGATTTGCATAAGTATTAGACTGGGTGATAAGAGTCTTTAATTGAATCCTTAATAAGATTAAAGAATGTTATTTTAGAAAAAAAAATAGACATTTATGTAAATGCTACTATAGAATAAAAAAACACAAGATTAAAATATCTTGAGGCAATTAAAAGGAATATTTTCGAGTGGGAAGATGCTAGGTGGAGGATTAATCATAGAGACAATTGGCTAGCTTGAGGCTATGAGAACACTAAATTATTTCAAAATTGTGCAAAGTGGAGAAAAACTTTAACACAATTTGGGAGATTGAGGGGGTGAAGGGAGAAGGTTAAGGAGATTCAATGAGATTGTATGCATGGGGATATCTCACTTCAACAATATGTATAAATAACTAAAAAGAGGTAATATTGTTGAGATCCTAAAGTTAACATCCTACTTTCTAAGTCTTTTTGAAAACTATTATTTGATGGTAGAAGTAAATAAGGAGGAACTTAAGACAATGGTTAAGTCTTTTCAAAGGGATAAAATAGCTAGGCCATATGAGTTTTATCTATGGTTCTATTATTTTATAAAGGATGATGTATTTAAAGTTGTGGATGAATATAGAGGATTCAGACAAGTTATAGGGGCCCTAAATGCTACCTTTTTAGCCTTAATAACTAAGAAGGAATCCCCCTCCTCTTTTAAAGAGTTTATACCTATATCTCTATGCAACACAATTTATAAGATGTTAAAAAGAAGGTTGAAGGAGGTTTTCTCAATGTCCATGTCGAATGAATAGTTTGGGTTTCTTACATAGAAATTCATGAATCAATAGGGGTTTCCCAAGAGGGTCTGCACATAATTAAAACCAAAAGATTACAATACATGGTGGTAAATATGGATCTATCTAAGGCATGTGATAGAGTCAATTGCTTATACATGAGGTTTATTTTACTTCATATTGATCTCTTTGTATATGTGGTTGACTGCATTATGGGGTGTGTGTTTTCTATTATTTTCCAGTGTTGATCAATGGTTGTGCCCTTGGTTTATTTAATCCATCAAGGGGATTAAGGTAGGGTTGTACCTTATCCCCATTTATTTTTTAAATAGTGGTTGAAGGTTTGAGCATAGTTGTATTATATTTTTACATGAATTGATCAATTAAAAGCATTAAAATGGATAGAGAATTGTACCTAACACGCTCGTTGTTCCTTGATGATGTATTATTGTTTGGTGATGGCTCTCTTAGAGAGACTATAACATATAAGCATACTTTGGATTTAAATTGTAAAGCCACAAGTATGAAGGTTAATGCAAATAACTTATAAATATCATTCAATAGGGTCATACATGGGAAAGATTATAGGATCTATGTAATATTTCCTTTCAATAACATTCCTTTCAATAGAGGTTTTAATTACTTGCATTTTGCATTGAAACCAAATGATTATGCATATAGAGATTGGCTTTGGTCATATCAAAATATAGAGAAAAGAATCTAGTCTTGGTGTAATAGGTGGTCGTCTATGGAGGAAGGCTACCATTAGTGAAATATGTACTTAAAGTTATTCTAGTGTATTGAAATTCTTTAATATACATCTCGGTCAATATGTTAGAGAAGATCATGAAAAAATTACTTAAGTTTCTATCCCATTGAAAATGGGATAAGGATGGATTAGCTTTAGTAAAGTGGAAAATCATTGATCACCCAAAAGAACAGGGAGGTTGAGACCTCAAAAATACATACCATGTTGGTAAATCATTGGTTTCCTAGAGTCTTTGGAAATTGATCAATCATGAAAGTCTATAGCATAAGGTAATTCTCCATAAGTATCTTGAACCTTTTTCTTATGAGGAATGGGTAAAAAATCCAATGAAATCAATTGAAAAAAGCATAAGGTAATTCTCCATAAGTATATTGAACCTTTTTCTTATGAGGAATGGGTAAGAAATCCAATGAAATCAATTGAAAATGTTTTTATCGTATGGAAATTCCGTAGTGTTGTCTTTTCCTTTAATTGCCAAGTGACTAACATGGAAGATTGGAGATGAAAGAAAAATTGGGTTAGGACAAGACCATTGGATTGGTTACCAAGGTATGTGTTTGCATCATGAACTTATATTAGATCTCCATCATATGAAGGGGGTTTATTAGACACTTGTTAATGTTGTTGACTTAAATATCACAATCATGTGGTAGTAAGAATGGAAAAGTGTTGAAGTGTGAGGTCTGGTAGGAAATAATGCAAATAACTAGAATGATTATGTTAACAGACTTAGGCAGAGTTCTATCAAGCTAAGGGAGGAAGAGGGTGTCTTAGTGTGGTAAAATAACATAGTTACTGAAGTCTTCAGGGTTGGATCTGAGGCTGATCGAAAAACTGAGGATGTGGGGAGAAAATCTAGAAGCACGCGATATTTATTAGGGTTTCTGTAAAATTTCTGAAACATGCACTTTCTCGGCGAAGCTAAAAGGTGGGTTCGCTCGGTGAGAATACTCCACAAATAGTTTCTTCCCATATATTTGTAGATTTTTGGTGAAATCTGAGGCTAATCGAAGGATTGAGGACGTGGGGAGAAAATCTGGAAGCATGCGATATTTACTAGGGTTTTCGCAAAAATTTTGAAACGTTCGCTAGCTTGGTGAAGCTAAAACGCACGCTCGCTCGAACGATTGGGGAGATGGCCTCTAGGGTTTTAACCCTAAGGTATTTTCACCCCTCGTGACCTACTGAATGTTCTTTTTTTTGTTGTGGGCTTGGACATGGAAAATGTACTCATGGGAGGACGTCGTCGATTATGAAGACAATCCCATGGATGTTGCAACCCTTTTTCCCACGGATGAGGAGGGGTTGTTGGCAAGTGAGCACTTTGGCTAGGGTGCTAGAGGCTCCAAAATATGATTTCATTTCTCTCGATGAAGCCTCTATATTAGAGAGTAAGGTTATTGAAGAAACATCATGCCTTAAGGAGGTTTGTGAGTCGATGGTTCGAGGAGGTATATCTATGAATAAGGATAAGGAATTGGTGTCTCAAGTAGATGGCGACATTAAAAAGAGAAGAGAATTGTTAAGAAGGTCAAGTGCATTTAATGTACGCCGAGGAAAGTTATATTAGTTGTGGGGGTAGACATCCAGATGAGTGAAGTAGAAGACTTGATGGAGAAAGCAGTAGTTAGTATATTTTGCGGAAAATCGATTTCATCGGCATCAATAAAAGGATGGATAGAAGTGAACTAGGATACATTGCTTGGTTACATTCATGTCTACCAACTCCTACTGAGGAGTTGGATCGGTTTCATTTTTAGTAGTAAGTAAGTCATGGACAAAGTGATGAGCTTATATTGGAGGTGGGGGTTGTCTGGGTTGGTATTAAAAAATTGGAAGCTAGATTTTGATCCTAGAAGAGAACCTTGTGTTATTCAGAAGTTATGGGTGATCCTTCCTGGTCTACCCTTGCCTCTTTGAAAGGAAGGTTCTCTGAGAAAGTTCATGGATTTAATTGCGCATTTTTTTTGTTTGGAATATGAGTGGGATAAAAGGGTTGATCGTCCATAGGCATGGGTTATGGTGGAGGTAGACCTTAGGGAAGGTCTTCTAGCGGAAGTTGAAGTGGTCTGTGGTGAATGGATCTTCATGCAAAAAATCGATCATTGAAAGGTATCATTCATGTATTTTTATTGTCATGAGGTCGAGCATGTTAGGGCCTAGTGCAAAGTTGATAACTCTCTCTCTCTCCCAGACCTCCTAAAGTCTGGCATAAGGAATTAAAAGTTGGGGTTTCAATGGATGCTCAAGCAATTTCGGAAGATGTCAGTCATCAGAATTCACCTTAGGAAAATTTTCCATTGTTGAAGGACTTTCGGGACCCTTCTATGAAGGTGAAAGCAAAAGTCAGCTCGCACCTTACTGTTGATACTGAGAGGGGGTGAATCAGTATCAAGTACAGTTTAAAACTTTTTTCAACTTATACTTAAACCATTCAATTATATCCAATGAGCAATGAACAATAGTATAAGAGTTACACCAATACACCACAATACACCATGCACAATATATGAGAAATAATCAATAGTTATTGTTCAAGGGAAGTAATGACTTCCAGAGGTAGCTACAACTTTCAAATGTAAAGGGAGGGATAAACCTCCAAGAGGAATATACAATCCTCCAATATCAAGAGAGATTTTAACTCTCCATCCTTGCCCCTTCCTTCCACCCAAGAATATATAAGAGATAATAAAACTTTACATTAAATCATCACCATCAACCAATCATCACATAGAACCTGATAATGCTTCCTGAGACTTCTTCAATTTCTACAATTCTTCAATTCTTGGAGTACTCTGATCCTGTAGATAACATTACTCAATGTATTCTCTGAAACTCCTCCAATTTTCACTCCTTGAATCCTCCTCAAAAAGAAGTTATAGAAAGAATGGTAGACTTTATTCAATTCTGGTCTATTCAGGAGAGTGAACTTGCACAGAATGCCCCGCGCTCAATATTTAACATCCGATTTTGAGACTCGCACACAAGAAACTACAGTCCGTACTCTTTCCAATGAAATTTTTCCCACATCATTTGGATTCTCTATGAAGAGTTTATGACTGTTTTACCTGGAAAACCTGTTTATTGACTAGCTTCAGGACTGGTCACAAACCCTATCTTCCATAGAGTGTATCTCCATAATTGTAGCGAATCAAGAGCTGAATTTTTTACCACGGGTACCTTAATATGTCTTCTCAATACCATAGCAATTTCACCATCTGAATCGTTCTATAAAAAAATTTATAGCAAAAATGGTAAGATGACTTGAAAATAACATACCTTAGAACACATCACCAAAAGAGTTCATCCTCCCTTGAAATCTGGCCTTCTTTACTTCTGATTTCCTGCGAAATTCAACTTGTATCAAATGAATGTATAATGATGTGTATTTATACCATTTATGTCACTTCCTTTTAAAATTAAGGCCGACCTGACACTTTCTTATTTTGTAATTATTTTCTTTAATTATCTTCAGGGCCTACATGTACTTCCTTCTTCAATTCACTTTGTCATCTTCAAAAATTCATTTCTCCTCAACCATGAGGATCTACGTGATGTGACACATACCACCAGAAACAACATGATGTATAATATCCATCCATGGTTGTTGTATATGCATGTGCATTGTCCTTCATGTCCAAATACCTTCATCAATCTTACGATCCAAAACACATGACTAGGGTTGACATCAATGACAACAACAAATCTTCCAACAATCTCCCCCTTTGTCATTGATAGCAACACTCATGCTCCCCCTATCATCATGATCCCAATTTCTCTCCCCCTTTGACATCAATGGCAAAGGTTAGGGCTGCTCCCCCTGAGTTTAATGGGAAAGGTTAGGGCTACTTCATCCTTATTTTTTGTCTTTGGGACTTTTTCTTCCTTTAGAATATTTTTGTGTGGCTTTTGTATTCTCTCTCTTC
>JASDQU010437522.1:19047-56273 GCA_032191745.1 Picea mariana | reverse complement strand
AGGAGCACCACAGGGTATGTTTTTACTATAGGTGGAACAACAGTAAGTTGGATTTCGAAACTGCAAAAGGTTGTTGCACTTTCAACAACAGAGGCAGAGTATGTTGCTGCTACAGAGGCTAGTAAAGAGATGATTTGGTTACAAAGGTTTATGGAGGAATTGAGAAAGAAGCAGGAGAACAGCAGGTTGTATTATGACAGTCAGAGTGTCATTCACCTTGCAAAGAACTCAGCCTTCCATTCGAAGACTAAGCATATATAGTTGAGGTACCACTTCATACGATCTGCCTTGGAAGATGGACAATTGAAGCTAGAAAAGATACACACTAGCTAGAATCCTGCAGACATGTTAACAAAGGGAGTAACCAGGGAGAAACTGAGTTCCTGCTCAGTTTCATTTGGTATTCAAGAATGAATATGAAAATGAGAAATTTTCTAGGTCCAAGAAGGTTCAGAGTCCAGCATATACAGCAGCGGTGGAGTTGTTGAGATCAGTCTCCAAGTGGGAGATTGTTGGTTGTGGAGCCTGATTATCTTCCTGATTCAGAGGTCCTTGATTTCAGACGTGTTTATACCCCATGAAGTATTTACACCTCAGAAGTATGTACACTCTTCCACGCGGGGGAGTGCAGAGGGGGGGTACCCCCTCTGCGGGGTCCGGGGGGTCTGGGGGCAAGTGGGCCCCCAGCGGGGGTTCGGGGGCAGCGTCCCCTGATGGGGGTTCGAGGGCGAAGCCCCTGAAGCAAAAATTGCCTTATAAAAGTATATTGTAATTTCATTGTAAATCTGGACCGTTCATTGTAAGGTCGCAGATCTAACGGTAGAGATTATGTTAGGGTTTTTTTCCCTAGAAGGCAACCCTCTTTTATGAGGGAAATGTATTGTGGCTATGATGGATGGTGAATATTGTATTCTGAGAGAGGAGACTGTGAGAGAAAGAAGAGGAAGTTACAGTGGGTTTTGCTGTAGGTTGTATCCCTTCATTTGCTGGATAATAATAAAGGAAGGACCTGGCAATTTCGCAGGTGGACGTAGCCCACAATGGGTGAACCACGTAAATCTGTGCCTCTCTTGTATTGTGTGTCTTTTGTGTATTGATTCTGCAGTTGTTTTATTTTATTGCTCCGCGGTCCTGTTTTTCTAACAAAAGACATCAAAGGTGCTTGCTTTCAATACAAATATTGATCTTGCAAAATCATATGATAAGGTGAATTGGACTTTCATCGGGTTGATGCTATTGTATCTAGGAATGAATTCACAATCGGTAAATTGGATTATGGAACGTATACAATCATTTTCCTTTGTTGTGTTTCTCAATGGATATCCCTTGGGTTTCTTTACAACATCCAGAGGTTTGAGACAAGGATGCCCTCTATCCCCCTTCCTTTTTATGTTGGCGGTAGAGGGTCTAAGCTTACTCATAAAGGATGCTAGATATAGAGGAGTTTTAAAAGGGGTTAAAGTTTCAAATTCTATTAATATTATGCATCTCTTATTCTTTGATGATGTCTTAACGTTTGGAGATGGGACATCACAAGAATTGAGATCATTGGGAGCCATTTTGGACCTTTATTGTAAGGCCATAGGTATGGAACTGAACTTAAGGAAGTCATGTATGCTCTTGAACTACATTCCAATGGATGCTTCAAATCAAATAAAGGACATTATGTCAATCACTTGCAATGAGTTTGAGCAAGGATTCAAGTACTTGGGTTTTTAGCTGAAACCAAACAAATATCGTTTTGAGGACTGGTTGTGGCTCTACAAGAAGATTGAGGTAAGAATTTTGGTATGGGTAAACATGTGTTTGTCTCGAGGTGGTCATGTTGTTTAAATCAAAATAGTGCTTGAGAGTATACCAGTATATTGGACATCCACTTCCAAGGTATCGACAAACATCCTTACAAAAATTAGGAAGAAATGCTTTGGGTTCTTGTAGTCAGGAAAAAAAGTGTCTGAATGTATTTCTCTAGTAAAATGGTCTTCTCTTTCTCTCCCTAAAAAACTTAGGGGATATGGTCTCAAAAATATTTACAGATTCAGTAAATCCCTCATGGAAAAAACTCTATGGCACCTAGTTTATAATGATGCTCTTTTGGAGAAGGTAATGAAATCAAAATATTTGTGAGGTCGGACTATGGAGGATTGGTTAGAACTAAACAAAAGACTCAAAATTGTTAGTCTATTATTTTGAAAGTCTTCATGGATTTTTCCCCACGTCTTGGTAAGTGGTTAGCTTGGAGGATTGGTAATGGTAAGAAAGTATGGGCAGGTGAAGACCTTTGGATCGAACCACGGGAAATCATGTGCTATCAAACAAGCTCTTAAATATTTTACATGAAAATGGTATCATCTATTTAAGTGATGTCAGTAAGCAGGATAGAAATGTTCTCTGGAGCCAGTGTTTGTTAACGAATGTTTATTTATAGTTGGTTGGTACTAAATCAGAAGAATGGAGAAAATTCATAAAGTTGCTAGTTATTGGTGCAATTAATTTATGAGATGAATAAGATATGTTAGTATGATCAAGGAATCCAGAGAATGGAGAGTTCACTGCAAAGTTGGGTTATGAAGGATGTATGGAGGAGGATCGGCAAGTAGAGGGAAAATGGTGGTGGGCCTTGATATGGAAATTTTGAAGCTCGTTGAAGGTCAATATAATAGTTTGGCTTGCTCTCCCAAGTAATCTTTTGACATGGGGAAACAGTTTAAAAAGAGAATGGATCAGCCCGAACATGTGTTCTCTATGTAAATTAGACGAAAAGTCAGTTTATCATATGTTTGTTACAAGTCCCTTTTTTAAGGAGGTCTGGTCAACAATATTGTCAATACTCCTCTTAAATATTTCTTGGAATAATTCTTCTCTAGAAGGATGTCTATGGGAGTGGATGAGTAATGTTCCATTTGTCGAGCTTAAATCCCTTCCTTGTTTTCTCATTTATAATTTGTGGTGGACTTGCTACCAAGTGATATTATGAGTAATTAGCATGTCTATCAATGTGGTTACCCTGATGGTGTTAAAGTCCTTCATGGATTTCAAGGTTTCTCCAAATAAAAAGAGAAAGAAATCAATTGTGAATCCAAACTTCAATATGTCGACTCTGTGGAGATTCTTTAATAGAGTCATTCAAGGCCATCCTACAGAAGGAGGAGATGGAGTTGTTTTCTATTTAAACCAAACACATTTCTTTCACTTAAAGTATGTAGTGGGAAAAGGATCCAAAAAGAAGGCGGAATTTGTTTCTTTGTGGGTTCTTCTTTCTATAGCCAATCAGATGGGTTGTTGAAGACTACATGTAATGGGTGACTCTAAACTTGATATTGATTAGGATAATTAAAAGATTCAAGTGGATAATATAGAATTGGGGCCCATAAAAAGATCATTTGGAGAGATGAAAATAAGTTTTGAATGGATATCCCTTGCTCACATCAATCGTGAAATGAATGTGTTAGTTGACAAGCTTTGAAAGCAATCACTCCTTTAGGAATGGACCTATGTTGAAGAAGAATTCAGCAAAGGAGTTCTACTCTCAGACATGGAAGTCTAGTACCCTTAATCATTGTTTACTTTTGTTTTTTGCTCATGTTTGATTAATATTTTGTGAACATTAAGTTGTAGATGATGTATAATCTTCTCGGTGGGGTCTAAATAAAAAGAAAAAAATAAAGACTCTATAAGGAACAGAATTTTGTCCTTTTTGGTTGTAAAGATTAGGTGGTCAACACTCTTTTTTTAAGGTAGGAAGGATACTGGGACAACTCTCTTGTTCAGCCTGTAATTATTTTTAATGTGTATATTTATCTATAAATATAATGAGTTTTTCCTTGGGGAAAAAAACTATGTACAACGAGGACCCAAGTCCTTTTAATATAGAAAATTGGTGCATTATAAATATTCGCTTATTTGCATTTCACTAAGCAACAACTCAAGTAACTATACCTAAAATAGAAAGATGCCCCAACTTAAGCTTACTTCAACTTGGGGTCCATCAATAATTAAGTTATGTGCACAAATAATTATGCACCAACAAGGATGCCATGTCTCATTTTCCTCTCATGTCTCAATTTTCTTTTTACATTATCAATTTTATATGACAATTGACATATGTGTATTAAAACTAACCGTGTTTCATCCCCATATTCTACTTCATTGTTGGCATTGTCATCCACTTGAACTAATTAACATCTAATAGTATTTAAACATTTTTTTATGAAATTACCAACTAAAAATTATATTTTTTTAAATGCATGTGACCAAGTTAACTATCAAATACATGGATGTAATTTTTTGTTTTTTTAACCGAAATTGGAGGATTCTATATTAAAAAGACTACCAAATAGTTGACAATGGAAAATATAACACAGACATTGTTGAGAATCCCATTGCATTTCATAATATCTCCCTATCTAAATTTTCATCTAAGTCTAGTGGGCTCTCAACATGGATTACAGAAATCTTGTGTCGATAAGTGTAAGACTTACAAAATACCCCCGGAATTTTAACTATTCCAAAATACATTCACAAAAGTCATTTTTCCTTACAACTTTGTAAACTCCCAACTACATTTTCTGCTACTTTGGACCTTTTTTTCTCCCTTGGCACCTTGACTAGGGTTGTTTTATGTTTCCTTTATATTACTAGGGGGAACATAAGAGTTTGTTGTGCCATGAGAGGCAAGATTCCCAGGAACTACCATCCACCTGAGAGGAGCCAATTCTTCCTCCAAGAACAACACTTTTTTGGTCTGGTCAAGTAAAACCCTCCTACTCTCATCTGTGTTATTAGGGTTGTTGGCTAGTTAATCCCCCAAGGTCGCAACAACCTCACCCATCTCAGTAGTGATTCTCCTCTTGAATTGCAATTGATAGAAACCCTGGTTTGAGGGGAATTTTAGTAGAAACTAGAGGAAGATAGCCCTTGGATTTTTCCCCATGCTAATTATAAAAATACCACTTGCACTCCGTCCCAACTTATGTAATGGTTCCTAAGGATAACATGAACTAAGGAAGATTAGACTTGTATTAGTGGGAGGTCTCATCAATCTCTCCTTCCTCTTGGTTGCATCCATCCAAACCTGCATGTAGATAAGTCATTCCCTTAATCCCTCGAGGAACAATTCATATCTTAAGGTATAGGCTCTCGTATGACCTCACTATTGATAGCCAACATTCCCACCGCTTTTTGAGTTGCTTGGTTTGTCAAATGATCCACTACCTCATTGTTGTCTCTTAAGACATGATAGTATCGCAAATGTAACAATTTAGTGGCTAATTGGTGTATTTGACATAAGACTAAATCCATCCTAATTTTTGTTGAATTCGTGCCTTTGATCATATGATGAATGAGTAGAAATTAATCTCCATGAACTATTATTACCTTTGCATTTTATTTGCCTAAGCAATCTTCAAACCCTGATATAAAATATGCATATCTGCCAAATTGTTGGACAAGATGACCAAACTCCACAAATATGTTGCTTGAATTATTCCTCCAAGGTCGTAGATGAAATCATGTCCCCCCCTTTCCTATAGCTACCACCCGTCAAATACATGGATGCTTACTACTGCTTTGCAATAAAATTTAGCCATTAGAGTTTTTCATATAGAAAACAATGTTGCACATTCTAAAGATTCCTTATACACGAGTAATGGCGATTAAGTACATTATATTCTCAATGGTCCTTTCAATTTATTTTGTAGTAAGACATTAAATTTAGTCTTACATATGGAGTTTGTCATGTAATTTGAATTACATATGGAGTTTGTCATGTAATTTGAAACCGTAGTGTAATTTGAAACTAACCAATTATGGATGGGAGTCCGCTTAAACTTTAATGGATAAAAGATATGCTTAGTGTATTTTTCATCTAAACTATAGCTTTAAAAAAAATAACGAAAACTCTTTTTTTTTTAAATAAGATGAGCTAGATGTCTACATATATTTAAAAGTAGTAAGTGGATAGTTGTGGTTACATTTGAACATACCCACTTGTTCAAATTTTCTTTTTTTTTCTTTGAAATGCCTCATTAGATTGACAAGTAGCATACTCTTCCCCGTTATGGAAAATACTACAAGAGAATATACACATCTTACAACCTTCAAAAGGCACAATTGGTTAAAAATCCAAGAAAAACAATATCTACTCCACAAAATACAGTAATGAACTACATGTTACCCTATTTTCATGGAGGACTATTTCAACAAACAAAATTTTAACTTTTTTAAAATATCAAAATTTATTAAAAAAAAAAAAAAAATGAATGTATACATTGATTTAAATGCACCAAGTGTCTAGTCGTGGTTAGATATGAACATGCCCACCAATTGAAAAAACAAATCTTTGAAATTCTTCTCATTAGATTGGTAGGAAGCATATCCTCAATACAGGAAATATAAAATATAGTTGTAGGTTAAAGATTCTACGAAATGAACATTTTTTCGGAGATATTTGTCCGAAATCCGGCGAGAAATTGTTGGACTCGTAGATTTAAGTGATTATTTCTGTAGAATCTGAGTTCCCTGGAAGTTTTTCAGCACGTTGAATCCATTTATGCATTCAGAAATGGATTTTGAACAACAAAAAATAGTGATTCGTGTAAATTTATATCATTGGATTCCGACGAAAAAAGTCATTTCGTAGAACAGCTAGCCAACGCCTAAAATATATGGAGAGAGACAACGTAAAACCCTCAAAAGTCACCCTTGATTGAGAAGCTAAGAATAAGCAAGATTTTTTCCACCAAATACACCCAAGAACTGCACTTTACCCCATTTGCATGAAGTACAATTTCACTAACAAGATGGCCTATGGAGGGGGGGAACTTGTCTCTAAGACATTTAAACTTTTGGTAGGAGATATGAAACATCTTTGTTTTGTCACCCACAAGACATTGTTGACATGTTAGTTCAAGCTTACACGAGGTATTGGATCTAGAGATTATATTTTTACCTAAATTACATTCAACTTATATTTCAATGCCCATGTTTTGGTAGTATACGAAAACTATTCAAATGCATATTCAAAATGTCACATTATATTTTTACCTAAATTACATTAGATTTATATTTCGTTGGTTTGTTTTAGTAAGTACGAAGACTGATTTTTCTTTAAGTAAAACAAGGGTTACATGGCACCGTAGCCCCTATCGATTGGGGAGTATATGTTGTCGAGTGGAAAATGCAAGTTGAACAATGAAACTTAATATAACTAGATGCATAGATAATGAATTATCTTTATCAAAAGATAATTCATATAATAAAGAAAAATAGCATTATTGTTTATGCTATGGTAAAAACAATTAGCATATAACTTTGTAAAAATAAGTAAAAAAACAAATTGTTCAATGTGAAGTAAAACTTAGTAAATAAGTGAAATGTTCAATGGGGAGGTTAGCATATGTGGGAAGAAATGTAAATTGTTTGGAGTAAAAACATTTAGCATAAAACTTTGTAAAAATAAGCAAGAAGGTAAAATGTTCAATGTGGAGTAAAACTTGGTAGATAAATAAGTGAAATATCCAATGAGGAGGTTAGCATATGCTCTAAGCAATGTAAATAAGTGAAGTGTTCAATGGGATGTTAGCATTTGGAGTTTGCATATGTAGGAAGCAATGTAAAATGTTTGGAGGCTAGGATGCATGGGAATCAATGCAAAGTGTCTGCACCTCTGCAGAGTTATATCCTCTCACAGCAAACACCTAGTCCAATAGTTGTCAATGTTATCAATAATTGTATATTGTTATGCATATGCATATGCTTAACAAAAAAAAAATTACGTATAAATGTATGTTAAAAATAAAAGTTAATTATTAGTTTAATAAAAGTTGATTATACATCTTTAGCACGGACATATAGTCTGCACAAGTTTGTCTGTTAGTTGGTATAAAAATGATTTATTAATTTTTTAATAGATATATAAAGCTAGCAATAAAGTTAATTATACATATTCAACACATACATATAGTCCACACAAATATAGCTTCTGCACCTTCATAGAATTATCTCTACACAGGTATGTATGTCAGTTGATATAAAAACAAATTCTAATTTTTTTAAATATAGTAATGAAGAATCAAAAGTGAGTTATATATATATATATATATTAAAATTATAAATTTACAAATATAAAAAATCAGCAATAAAAATGAAGTCAAATAGTCTGGCCAACAGTTTTAAATGTCTCCAATTACCAACTGACACAGTAGCAAAATTTGGAAACCGAGATGTATCAGAACTTTGAAACTCGTATATGCACCACTTTGAGACCCGTACGTGCAACTATTTCGCACCCGTACATGCATCAATTATGCACTCGTAATTTCCCGGTGTCGCCCCAGCAATAAGATTTTATTTTCAAGGACCAATCAAAAGCCAAGAAAAAAAAATTGATCGCTCGTAACAAAGTTAAACTATGTAAAAAAGTGAAAAAAAATTGGTCAACGCAAAACCAAAATTGTGATCAATGCAAAACCGACTGTTATAGTCCCAGGCTTGCAACAGGGACTAATAAGTGAAATGTTCAATGGGGAGGTTAGCATACATGAGAAACAATGTAAATTGCTTGAAGATTAGTATATGCAAGAACCAATGCAAAGTATGTGCATGTTAGAATTGTGGAAAGCAAGGCATATCCCTTGGACGTCTGCACAGACATATCCTTCGCACGGCCAAGACTTAGTCTTATTTGAAGCCTTTTGTGAATAATTGATATCACTTATCCTCTCACACTTCTGCACTTGGAAACTCCGCACTTTTAATAGTTCACAAAATTGTTTTATACATATGGTTAACTAAAATAATATTGTTAAACATGTATATCTACCAGAAAGATATTTCTTGGGCACAGAGACATCGTCTAGATAGATAAATATTATGCACATCCATACAGGCATGTCCTCTGCATAGGAAATCTCTATTGTAATTTGAACCCTTGTGCGGATAATTCATAACATTCATTGTCCTGCACTCTCGCACTTCAAAACTCTTCATGTCCAATAGTTCCATCGCAAAGACTCTAACCAGCAATGTAATTTTCTTGATAACCAACTCATTTATGGAAATTTTATTTTTAAACATTATGAAGTCTTTACAGTGAAAACATTTTGCATAAAATTTTGTAAAAAAATAGGAAAAAAGGTAAATTGTTCAATGTTGAAGAAAAATTTGTAAATAAGTGAAGTGTTCGACATATATATATTTGGCAGAGATATATCTTCGGCACACACATATCATCCACACAGCCATATGTTCTAGGCGTCTGCACTGGCATATGCGTCGTACATCCAACAAAATCTAGATTGAATCCTTGTGTTTTTTATTCATATCGCCCATCCTCCTGCTTTCCAGCAGTTTGCAATTTTGTATTTCCACTAGTTCAATAGTATTGATTCAGCGATGTAATTTGCATGATAACTGATTGATTTATGGAAGTCTGATTTTATAAGTTTGCAACACTCAGTCTGGATACTTGTATTTATTTTAAGTGACAATGTTTATTATAAAAAATAGGTATATAAAGTAAAAAAAATGTTTCTATGCAAAGTATGCACACATTGGAATTGTTGAAAGCAACGCATATCCCATGCACATCCGCACAGGCATATCCTTCCAACAACCAAGACTTAGTCTAATTTGAATCCTTGTGTGGATAATTAATATCACTCATCGTCCCACACTTCTGCACTTTGAAACTGTGCGTTTTTGATAGTTCACAAAAAACAATTGTGCATATGCTTAACAAAAAAATATTTTTAAACATATATATCTATCGGGTAGTTATTTTTTGTGCTTGGAAACATTGTCTCGACAGATATATCCTCCACACATCTGCACAAGCATCCACTCCGCACAAGCAAGCTCTAGTGTAATTTCAAACCTTGTGCGGATAATTCATAACAGACCTCTTCCTACACTCTTACATTTCACAACTTTGCACGTCCATTAGTTTCATCGCACAGATACTGACCAGCAATGTAATTTGCTTGATAACTAACTCATTTATGCCAATTCCGTTTTTAAACATTTTGAAGTCTTTGCAATGAAAACATTTTGCATAAAATTTTGTAAAAAATAGGAAAAAAGGTAAATTGTTCAATGTCGAAGAAAACTTCGTAAATAAGTGAAGTGTTAGACATATATATCTTCAGCACTCACATATCATCCACACAGCGATGTGTTCTAGGCATATGCGTCGTATAGACAATGGAATCTAGTTTGAACCCTTGTGTTGTTGATTCAAATCTCTCATCCTCTTGCTTTCTCGTAGTTTGCAACTCTGTACTTTGAATAGTTCAATAGTATTGATTCTGGCCAGTGATGTAATTTGCACAATAACTAATTGATTTATGGAAATCTCATTTTTTAAGTTTGTTGCACTCAATTTGGATACTTGTGTTTATTTTAAGTAACAATGTTTATTACAAAAGATAGGTATATAAAGTAAACAAAATGTTTTTATGCATATGTTTAACTTAAAAAATATTGTTGAATTGAATTTATTTCAAGTAACAATGTTTATTATAAAAAACAACTAAAAACATCTCGCATAGAACTTAGTAAAAGGAAGTATTTAGAGGTAAAGATACAGAGGAAGCAATGTAACATTTATCAAAGTGGAGTTGTGGAGGTAACAATGCAAAGTGTGTGGATGTTACGATGTGCAAGAAACAATGTAAAGTGTGTGTATCTTAGATTTTGTGGAAAGTATGTGCACCTTAGGTTTCTTGTGCACAATGTTGAAATTGATAATAGTATTTCATAATCTAGTTACCGATACACTTGTTTCTTTCACCAAAGCTCAGAAAATACCATCTGCATATAGTGGAAGAGATGGGTAGTCCAAAAGTAGATAAATTTTGAAACTTCGAACTTAAAACAATTAAATGTTTGTTAAATTAAATTAAAACAATCTATTACAGATAAGATAAAAGATAATATATATAGAAATTTAAATGTATCTTAAATTGTTAGTAATGAAGCACGTATCAGTTAAAAATATTAAAAAGAAGATAAAATATAATATAATAATATATATATATATATATATATATAAAGAAAGTTAAATGTTCGTTAAATTGTTAGTAATGAAGTACATATCAATTAAAAATATTAGGAACAAGGAAAGAAAGGTTTGAGAAACGACCTGGCGCTATTTTATAGAGTATTTACAATATTATACCAAATTTACTAACCATAACATAGAGGTCAAAAGATCAATTGGCCGAATGAAATTCAATGGCTACATATGCATAGAGCAATATATTTCATTGAAAAATGATAGAGAGTGAACACATGCTTGGAAATTTTGTCTGAGAGTGAAAGTCTAGAAAATCATCAGTTATTTATTCCAAAACACTACCTTGGCAAGGTCAAAAAATATACAATTGTTTTTTCATCATCTTTTTAAATGTCAAAACAATTCTTGGGAAAGTTCAAAAAATATACAATTGTCTTTTAAATAAGATCTGTGAAAGGTGAAAGTGTTTGTCCAAACGGACTGGGATTGGGGATCCCATGAACCATAAAATAGAAAAAAGACCTAGAAAAAAGAATGAGACATAGTTAGAAATGGTTGTTAGGTTTTGAAAAAACATAAAACAAGCAATTTTGGGACATTACAAAGTGATGAAAGAAAAGAAGAGCAAAAGCAGATGAAATGTTTGCTTGACTACTTACCAAGAAGGAAGTTTTGTATTGTTTTGGTTTGTATGTTGTACATATGCATCTAGATTTATAGAAGTTGTTTAGTCGAACTATTGTTGAACTATATATGGTACTTATTCTGGGATGACAATCCATTACATGGCCTTATTGATCCAACATGTGGAAGTCATTGAAAGCCCAGTGTGAATTTACTTTAGTTAAAATAAATTAATTAAAGAAAAAGTGTTTTTATTATTAATTGAGTTATTTAAGGAACATGTTAAGCATGACGCATGTAATATAAATATTAAGTGAGTGTGAGAAGTAATATCAACCATAGATCACTTTGAAGATTATAAATATATTATAACTCATAATTATAAAAGCAAGGTTGGGGTAAAGGAGAAGTTACTTTTGATAGGAGATCAAATTCAGAGGCTTTTTAGGAGATCAAAGTCAGATATTTTGATGAGAGATCAAAGTGAGATACTTTGGTGAGAGATCAAGGTCGAGACTTTTGGTGAGAGACCAAGGTTGAGGATAGTAAAGAAGGACTTTTTCTAGTGTGAGGAGTGTAGGAGCAAAGGACTTTTTCTTACACTAGAGTGAGGAAATCTCACAGGTTGGGTGAAGAGACTTCATCCAAGTGTTGATCATATGGTTGGATCACAAAGGACCATGATTCAAGATCTTGGATAGGTGGATAAGGAGTTCCATCTAGAGTTCATACAGGTCAAGGAGGAGAGAGAGAGAGAAGAAGCAGTCACAGGTGGGTTTCAATTAACAAAAGCCACAAGGAAGTGTCGAATCATACAGAGCTTGTTGTACAGGTTATTTGTACACATATGCAGTTCACAGTGTAGACAGTCACGTATATACGCAGTTTACAAAGGGATGAATCATGTATGCCTCAGTAAATGTGTCGGTGTAGGGTCGTATAGTAGCACAGGAGTTTCCAGGTTTGTCTGTAGTGTTTAATTCTCTCATTGGGTCATTTTCCCTGTCATGGGAGCCCTGATTTGATCTTAATAAAAGCATCATTGGACTGGTTTTCCCTTCGACATTTTTCCATAGGTTTATACCCAAAAATATTGGTGTTTATATATGCTTGATTTAGTTTCCTTATTTATGCTTTCACTGTATGTTTAGTTGATTACTCATTTGTGTTTTTATTAGATAAAGTGATTTTATTTTGATCCAATTGTCGGGTGTTGAGTAGAGAATAAATACAAACATGGTATTAGAGAATACCAAGGGTTGAATCCACTAGAAAATCAACACGCAGATGGTCCAACTCCTGAAACATCCAGGTCATCACTTGATGTGTGAATGACCTTTTTTTTTTTAAGCATGGCCTTCTCTATGTGCAGTTTCCTTTGGTTCTTGTTGTATTGAGAGTTGTGCAGTATCAATGAGTGTTTCTCAAACAACGTCAATTATTCTCTTGAAAGCTCCTACGCAAGATGTTGGATTTCTGTAATTCTCTGGGTTACCTAGTTGGGTAGCTATGTACTGTTGATCTGCATATCATCAACACCTCCTGGACTTCCTAGACTTGCTTGGCTTCCTGAATCTTGGGAATTATCTATGTTTGGGGTAAGTTTCCTTTTTTTTCATGATACTGAATGTGCATGTTCAAGATTGAAATGGCATGGTTGCTCTCCGCCATCACCTCCAGCACACATGTCATTAATCTCTTCTCTTTTTAGATTTGTTGTTGTGTTCTTTTTCAAGAAGAGGACCTCTTACATGTTTGGGGATTGGAGGAAGACTGGACATTGGTGCTACTTTTTCCCTTTTATCTTGCTTTTCTTTGATTTTTCGTATTTGAGCTTATATTTGTTGGCAGATCCTCATTGTATCCACTGATGTCCTTTTTGGTGCAGGGATTGTCACCAGTTTCCTCATCAAATATTGTGAACAGATTATTGTACCTTATGGATTTTAAAAATTAGGAAAATGGACCCTAGGGGTCAAAAATGCTTAGAGGTTGTGCTTCTTTTAGATTAAATGCATTAAGTATTTATAATACTTCTCTCAGATGGGCCAGATTCTTGACCATTGTGTCCCCAACTTGAAAAGGAAATGAAATGAACTGTCTTTTTCTTTTCTTGTCAAATGTAGTTCACCAGGTTTTACATTGGTGATAAACTTCTGCGACAAAATATCTATCGCAGACAAACATAGGAAGTAGAAGGGGATTTTCTTGGAAACCATACAACCAGATGTATGTATGGTTTTCATATTGAATGAAAATTCAATTTATGTTCAAAAATTTCTCATCCTCTTGAGTTATTCTCCTGGGCTCTACCCCAACCAACATGTGTCTGAACCATTTAAAAAAACCATCTCAAACAATGTAAAAATTGAATATTTCTTTGCGTTTAGATAGTACGGGGTGCCAGAATAGGATTGGTTTGTTATGTTTAATTACATTTGCATTAACAAGGAGACTATCAAATACGTTGCGATAAACAATTGCGAACACCAGTTATGCGGCCATATAAAAACTTTGAATTCTTAAGTAACTTCCCAACTGAAAACAAAGCTCATCTAATATCACCTATGCCCAATCAAGCATGGCATCCCTCCGAAAGGTAAAGTACAGTGCATACAATACTGAGTTGGGTATGTGTGAAATCGATTTCCACCCAGCTACACACGTGAACAGCCATGAAAAGTCCTTGTATGGCTCTTGTAGCAAATTTATGTATCAAAGTTTGCTCGGTATATTTGCATACGGTAGCATAAACTCTCTCAAAATATTGGCAACCACCTACCTGGGACACTAGGAACGTGCTTGCTTCCACAAACTTGAAAGGTTTATTTTCAATAGGAAGACAAATCATTTTGTTGAACACCTTCGAAGTAAGCATCCCTAGATTTTTTCCTTTTGTTTTGAGCTTAATCATTTTTGTCTTACAATCGAATCTTCAAGCACACCAAGATACGAGTTCCTTGCAGTCGAAAATATCAGGTACACAGCCAGCATTAACAAGCCATGTGGTCCAAAGTTTGTCTATTTTCTTTTCTTTTTCACTCTTGTTCAAGAACCACTTGTAGGATGTAGACCAGTGAAAATTATTGTTCTCTTTAGCTATTGAATTGACAGTATCACCGCAAAATGGTTGGGTTCTCTTTCTATTTTCCATGCGACTATTTTTTAAATCAACCTGGAATAGGTGAAGGTTAAAACTAATAGATTATTGAGGGCCATTTTCTTTAAATCTAATTGCACGTTGTGTATTTACTAGGATGTACTTTCCACACATATGAACTATTTTTGGAACACGCATAATCATAATTAGAAACCACTAAGCATTTCATAGAACAATGGGATTTTTACTTTGCATTATTCATGATCACCGCACTTTCTTCATAAGTCGGTGCAAATCAACTTGTCATAAAAGATTTTGTTTTGCTGCGAGTTACATTGATTTCTAGAATTAGTGTTGGAAAGGTATCATATGTGAAAAGGATGTCAATTGTGGAACATATGCATGTGCCATATGCGAAGATAAGATAGTAGAAAAAGAATCGGTGCAAGGTGAAAAATCGCTAAGCAAAGAGGCATTTAATAGCGATTTTTTTGGGATGTGGTTGCATATTGAATTAGTACATGGTCTGGATGGCAGATGTCTACAGATTCAATATCAATCATCAATTTACAGACCTTGTCACCTGACAGTTTCTACGAATTTAATGTCCATGTCATATTCTTTAAGTTTAGTAACCAAGTTTGTATATCGACCCTCTATAGATTTTATCTGCCAAATGTGTGTTTCTTTAAATGCAGTTTGATATATGTGAATGTTATAAATAGTATATTATGAAAGTCGAATTGCTTTAAAGGCCAAGTTCATAGAGCATATTTAGTAACATGCCCTTTTGACACCTGATTTAGTTACTGATACGTGAAATGGTTAACATAAGGCATTGGACAACTCATAGAATATGTGACATTTACTTCGCACGATTTCTTAATATCCTTCATTTTTTCATAAATATCACCAAATATACCTACCATAAATGACTTGGTTATCATGTAAATTAGGTCACTAGTCAGAATCCACAATTTCGAACGGACATTTACTTCACACAGTTGCTTAATAGCCTCTATTTGTTTACAAATTCGACTAAATCTACCTGCCATAAATGACTTGGTTATCATGCAAATAAGGTTGCTTGTAAGAATCCACGATGCCAAATAATTGCAAATGTGAAAGTGTGGCATCCCCAGACTGGTCATGACATTATTTCCTTCTAATTGTGATGACTCTGGAAATGCTATATGAAATTTTTCTGACAATGCACTATGTTTCAAAAAAATTTGTTATCAAAAAGAATTTTCAATGTAATGATTATTGATTATTTCTATAGTCCCTTATGTTAGTTGTATATGTAGTGCACGGGTAATAATGTATTCTGTCGATATGCATTCCATCAATGATATTCACAGTTTCAATACCAGCTATTGATTTAAACTATTGATGGTTTGAAAGTCTGGACAAAGTAGATGTCCATGTCATATTGTTCAAATTTGGAAAGAGACTTTGCCTATGGACATTATTCAAATTGTGCCTAAAGAAATATTATTTTTGGAAGATGTGGTGCATACCCTAAGTGGAAAAAACTGGTGGTTTCTTTTCTTATCTGCTATACTTGTGTTTTTTTAATCGACTTTGCTATACGTGAAACGTATGAACAGTACATTATGGAAGTCCAATTAGTTTATGCCAAACTAGAAATTCACTTTCCATTGGTCCTGAATAGCCTCTATTTTGTTGCAAATCCAAACAAATCAAGCTGCAATAAATCACTTCCTTATTATGCAAATTAGGTGTGTTGCAAGAAAGACGGTCGTGCAACAATTGCAAATGCAAGTACCTCAACCTTTTTACATAGTTTAACTTTGTTGTGAGCGATCAATTTTTTCCTCTATCTTTTGATTGGACCTTCAAAATAATCTTATGCTCAAAGCCACAAGAGATAATTGTCTTTCATTTATTTATTATATAACTTAATTATTAATAATGTTATGCTTGGAGCCACAAGAGATCATTATCTTTCATTTGATAATTTTAATAAATATAATTATATAATTTAACCAAGAATAATGTTATGCTAGCCACATAATATGGCTATCTATAATTATATGTAATGTTATCCTAGCTACAAAATATAATTATCTTTTTTTTTAATTCTTAATATAGATAGCAAGATCTTATTGCGGTGCTAGCGGCGGAAATTTGATAAGAAATTTAATTATGTAGATGTGGCAGATGGTTGGAACAAGTGCATGTATAGGTGTATGTACGAGAATTTAATAAGCAATTTAATTATGTAGGTGTAGCAGATGGTTGAAATGGGTGCATGTATCGGTGCAAAACAGGTGCATGTATGGGTACGGAACGGGCGGATATACGAGTCTCAAAGTTCTAATGTGTTGGTCCCAAATGGTTGTGTTTTATTTACTAAGTGTTTGTTGTGCTAAATATGTATAATTAACATTTATTAAATCAATAATCAATTTTTTATTAAATTAATAAATAATTATTAATTTTTTAATTATTTGTATAGGACTATATAAAAACATTTTAAAAATTGTTTTTACACAAACTAACAGACATAATTATCAAATACTATGTTATAAACTTTAGCCACAATTTCTATCATTTACGCCAATTTCAATCACCTACAAAAATCACTACATCGTTTTTTATATGTTTTATTTACTAAGTGTTCGCTATGCAGGGATATATCTGTACGGAGGTGCGGAAGCTATATCTATGCAGACTATATGCTTGTGTTGGATATGTATAATTATATTTTATTAAATTAATAATTAAATTTTATTTTTAATATACGTATATATGTAAAAATAATTTTGTTAACAATATGCATATGAATAATAATATTCTACTATTGATAACATTGATAACTATTAGACAAGTGTTCACTGTACAGGGATATACTTGTGCGGAAGTGTAGAAGTTATATGTGTGTCGACCATATGTATGTGTTGAAGATGTATAATCAACTTTCTTGGCAGGGACTACTAATTAACTTTTATTAAATTAATAAATAATTATTAATCTTTTAATTATTTATATAGGATTATATTAAAAAAATTTAAAGATCTATGCGAACTATATGTCTGTGTTGTAGATGTACATGTCAGAAAAATATATATGTTTAACAATATATTTTAAGTTAAGCATATACATAACAACATTTTTTTCACTTTATATACTTATTTTTAATATATGTATATACGTAAAAAGCATTTTGTTAAGCATATGCTAGTGTTGATGTGCAGAAGATACACGTAGATGGAACGCGGAGAAAATGTCACAGCAAGGGGATTCACACAGCCTCAAAAATGGCTAAGTAAAAAGGATTTTGACTAAGGAATTATAAATATATATTGGGTTCATAGAAGAATTTGACACAAGATTTGCATTTAGAATTTTGTATTGCGGTAATGAGTACATGAGCTATGATGACCAAAAAGATTCCTTTCTTTCGAAAATATACAAATTAGATACGTTTTCACTTGCAATTTTCCATGTTTCATGTAGGCTTTTAAAATCGTCATATCTTTGCAATGCGCAAATTCATATGTCCAACACTAGTGCATTCTGCACAGATGTCTGAAGCACTTGTAAGAGTCCAGACTATTTGCAGCTTCTCTACTCACAATGTGCATATGCACACCCACGCATTTTTGGATTCCATGTAGCCATATCTTCATCCTTCTCGCATTTTTTGGATGTGTATCCCCACAAAGAGGACATTTATTCTATTTTTTAATAACTATGTAGAGAAATCAAGTAAGTTATTTCACTACAACCCCGTACTCTCGTACTTCTACACTCCTAATAGTTCGGATACTTGCAAAATGAAATATATTTGTGATCCACTAAACCCAGTGGAAGTTGTATTTTAATTGATTACTTATATATGTACATTTAGGATTCATTGTAATGCCAACCAGGAGAAGCTATTATAGTTGTTGGTTGTTTTTAGTTCTATTTTGTAGGCCATTGTATACAATTTATTGGAGTCACGCATAGCAATATAAATTGTTTGTTTTGAGATCCTGGGAGGGACATGGTGCTAACCTTTTTTCTTTTCAACTAGATGAAACAGATAGCCTAGAAAATAAATCAACTATGGTACTTATCTTATTACAATTTCAACAGTTTACAGTGCATTGGAATAGTAGAAGAAAAAAACTAGTCGAATCCCATGGAAAAAATCATTTAGAAACAGAAATGTTGTCTTGAGAAAGAACATGGGAAAATGCTACTAAAGACTTGTATACTTTTGTCAAATTTGAAATCATCGAATTCAAGTGGTAAACATGTGGACAATTTGTGCCATATATAGATTTTAGTTAAAATGTATGCAATTTACCAAGTTTCATGTTTGTTATTTAAATTCCATATGAGTATGGACATATGTGAAACAAGCAAACTACCCTTTGCAATTTTTTGCAACCAACAGTAGACAATGTGATGCAAAATAGGGAAAATATCTAGTTTAATGTAGCAATATAAAAATGTGTTTTTTATTGAAGTTTGATTTTATTTAATTCTATATAGGCCAATTGTAGAGTTTTTAAGATACCTGCATGGAATATCTAGCTAACAATCAAACGTACATAGCTTGGAAATGGTGTGAAGAGAAGACAAAAATGGAGAAAACAATGAAACAATTTATATTAACTGAATGAGAAAAATGATACAATACAAGTGATATACTATGTATCACACAACTAACTCTCCATAGTAGTCAACTAATGTGCATTAGGAGTGTTCTAGAGAGATCTAACACACATTGGCATTCACTAGAGTTAACTACCACCTAGTCCTAGTTAACTGGCCATGTGATCGTCAGTTAACTAGTCAAACCAGAGTGAAATGAGGAGAAGATCACTCACACATGTGGAATTATCCTTATTGGTGATGATCCCAATGCAAGTGTGCATTAATAGTGATGATCTTGAGGTTATCATGGAACACTTGGTGATAAAACCAAAGTTGACATGCAACACTTCACTCAACTAGTCTAACTGAAAGGTAACTTAGAGTTGACTAAAGGGTATGTGGCACCCTTGTCTAGGGGAGAATATTCTCAATGAGGGGAGATATTCTCTAACCAAGGGACCCTCAACATAGCCAAATAAACTTAGGAAAAGAAAATAAAAGGAAAATGTTAGGTCTGTGTAATATCTCCAACACCTCCCATGAACACTATTAGGGAGTATACACAATGAATGGGTCCCGACAACAGAGGCCATGTTAGGTACCCATGAAAAATGAAACTAATGAACACTAAAATAAAGTGAAGAAAGAGGGAAAACCTCATGGGAAAAAAAACCCTTAGAATAGAATGTATCAAAAGAAGAAAAAGATAGTTGCTATGCAATTGTGTCCTTCACTACGAGACGATCACATAGAGAGTCAAAATTATGCTCAGTGAAAGTCTTGGTGAATATGTCTATAGTATGTTTAGAGTAAGGACAGAACCACAGGTCAATGATCTTCTGGTGGAATAGATATCTGATGTAGTGCATATGCATCTATGTATGCTTTATCTATTGTCATTGCACTGGGTCTCTACAAAACTTGAGAGTACCCTGGTTGTCACACCAAATGACAGTCGGTTTGTGGAACTGGATGCCCAACTCTATAAGGAAGTTTTATAGCCACAATTCCTCAATGGTAATGTTAACTAATCCTGTTTACTCAGCCTCGGCTGAAGATAGAGAAATAGCATATTGTGTCTTGCTCGACCAATAAATAGGCCATGAACCCAAACTGAAAGTGTATCTAGATGTGGAATTCCGATCAGTGTCATTGTCAACCCAGTAAAAATTAGTGAATCCTGTGAGATCCAATCTGCAACCTGTTACATAGTGGATCCCATAATTGATGGTGTCCTGAATGTATATGAGGATGCGCTTGGCAGCCTTCCAGTGTAACTCATGTGGCTCCTACATGTACCTAGAGACTACCCCTATTACATATGATATATCTTGTCAGGTGTGGGTGAGATACTTAATACTCCCCACAATTTGTTGATACAAGGTGTTGTCCACCACTGGTGTATCCCGACCATCCTCAATTCTAACCCCAGATAAGAAAGTTGTAGGTGCATACTTGCAGTTTGTCATGTGGAATATCTCCAAGAGATCCAGAGCATACTTAGCTTGAGACATCTTGATACCTGGTGCATCTTGGTTTATATCAAGACCATGAAAGAAATGGTTTGGACCCATGTCCATCATCGAAAACTTGTTATGAAGAATTCTCTTGATCGAGGTAATCATTGAAATTGATTTTTCAGTGATCAAAATATCATCCATATACAGAACTAGGATCAAAAGTGAGTCAGTGGTCCTCAGCATGTAGACATTTGGATCGGAATTGCATATGAAAAAATTCTTGGAGAGAAAGAAGGATTCCATATCTGTGTACCATGCTCTAGGAGCCTACTTGAGGCCATAGAGAGACCTTTTGGGTCAGCACACTAAAGATGAATTATGTATGAATCCAGGTGCTTGCTCCATGTAAATATCCTCTAAGAGATCCCCATGAAGAAAATAATTCTTCACTTCCATATGATGTACTTTCCATCCCATGGTTTCTTCAATGTCAAGTGCCAACCTGATAGAATCCAATTTTACTACTTAAGCAAAAGTCTCGTGTATCTGCTAAAATCCCTTGGCAACCATTATTGCCTTGTGTCTACTCATTTGTTCGTTCACTTCCTTTTTGGTATTGTAGACCCATTTACATATCAAAATATTCCTTTATGAAGGAAGTGGAACCAGATCCCAAGTCAGGTTCTCGGGGAGAGAGTTGTACTCCTCCTGCATGGTTGCTTCCCATAAGGGGTTCCCTGTAGCCTCTTTGTAGGTCTACGGGTATGAAGACTAAACCATATAAAAATGTGGATGTATCATGGGTTCAGTGGAAGTGAGTACATGTGGAGGATCCTCATATTGAGATTTTGTCCTCCTCTGATCCACGGGATCCCTAACAAGGTATCCTACATTCTGAAGTGTGGATTGTGCCCACTTGGGCATATTCTTTGGCTCCTCATCTGCATGTACTAAATCTACATTTGAATGCTTTGAATCCTCCAACTCTATATAGGAAATCATATCTGAAATGGAGTGTGAATGTGCAGACTCATCATCTTGAATTGGTGGAAGGACAAGAGTATCTACATGCGGCTCCTATGGAGCATGTGACAGACTTTCCTCAAATTGAACATTGAGCTCAATGATGAGCTAGCATGTAGAGGGATTAATAAGTATGTATCCTTTCACACCTTCTAGGTAGCTGACAAAAATACATGTAGTACTCTATGGATCTGGTTCTTTCCTCTTCTCAGAGAGAATTTTAGCCCATGCTCATGATCCAAAAATACGGAAGTGGGTGAATTTTGGTTTGTTGTCATTCCAAGCCACAAAAGGAGTATAGTCCTTGATAGATCTATGAGGGGATATATTTTGGATGTAGTCAGCACAGTTAAGTGCCTTAGACCAAAGTTTCTAATGAAGTTACCTTGCATGCAGCATGCAAGAGGCCATCTCCTTAAGATATGTGTTCTTCTTCTCAGCAACCCTATTCTATTGTGGAATCTATGGCACCATGTGTTGCAACTGTATCCCAGCCTCAAGAAAAATATTTTGAACATATATATTGACATACTCCCCCCCATTATTTGTACGAAGGGATTTGATATTTCTCCTTTATTGAGTCTCAACAAGTTCCTTGAACTCTTTTAGGTGCTCAAATACCTTTGAATTATGTCTGAGAAAAAATACCCAAGTATAGCGTGAGTAATCATCCAAAAATTTAAGCACGTACCTTGCCTTACCGATGGATGGATGCGGGAATGGACCCATGATATCACTATGAATCATATTCAATGGAGAGGATGTCATGTGAGCCTTCCCTTTCTTGAACTTCTATTGAGTATTCTTTCCAAGGACACATCCTTCACAAACGCCTCTGAAAAAGTGGATATCAAGTAACTCAATGACCATCCCCGTATAGCTAAGCTACTGCATGTACCTAAAGTTTAGATGACCAAACCTCTCATGCCATAATCTAATACTGTCATCAATATGTGTAAGGATTACAGAGGAATTAGGTTCAATAAAATTAGTTAAATTATATAACTGAGATTTATGATTTACCTCCCTTACAACAATTTTGGAGTTATCTTGCATGTCGAAAACAGACACGAAGTCAGTTGTGAAATCCACCTTTTTTTCCTAAGCTTGTGTGTGTAATATGGTACACTGAGGTCATATTCACAGAAATTTTAGGAACATGGATAATGTCCTAAAATCTTCCTTGATCTAATTCCACTCTTCCTTTTCTGGTGACCTCGACTAGATATTCATCCCCCATGAGGATAGAAGGTCTCGTGCATGCAGTTACAGAAGATAGAATATCCTTTGTTTTTGTCATATGATGTGAAGCATATGAATCTACAATCCAAGTGTTAGGAGAAGAATGTACATCAAATAATGCATGAGGATTTCCTTTCTTGGGGGATTGATCTTCTGACTTCTTCTTGGTAGCCTCGAGAATGAAGGCCCCGAGAATGTTTTTCTGAAGAATTTGAACCATCTGATCAATCTGCTTCTTCATGCAGGTTGATTCTGTATGGTTTCAACTTTCCACAATTGAAGTAACCACACTTCTTCTCTTGCTTGCTTTTTCCACCTTTGGAACTAGAGGAATCATTGAATGGTTTGGATTACCCTTCCTTCTTTGGATCTGCATGTGCCTTTTCTTTTCCTTTCTTTTTGGATTTAGGATTTTTAGAGTTTTTGCCATCATGCACAGCAAGTGCATGTTCCTTTGGGCCCTTTGTTATGCCCATCTTAAAGATCTTATCTTGCTCATGTGTCAAACCCTCAATAAACTATGACAATGAAGGCATGGTCCAGGTTGTTCCTGTAGTGAATCTGGTAGAATGAAATATGGAGAAAAATACACTAAATTCTAGTTCATTTTTTTCCATGATAGCAATAACTAGTTGTTTTTCATGTTTGTATTTGTCGATACCACAATCTTTTAATTCAAGGAGAGAATTAAATTTGGTGAAGAAATATTGGATATTGTCAAAGTTTTTCGGATATAAAGAGTTTAGTTCTACTTCAAGCATATGGACCCTCATTTCATCCTTCTTTCCAGATAGTCCTTCCAAGGTGGTCCAGATCTCATTTGGTGTCTTGCATGCATCGATGTGAAACCATAGGTCGGGAGAAATAGTCATGCATAGGAGACCATGAGCCTCGTCCATGCGATTTAGGTACTTGGATTTTTCCAATGTTGAGGTGGGTTATGCTTCTGTGGCCATGACTATCTAGTACAAGCCTTTACCCTTGAGATGGAGTATAATTCTTGTCTTCCATTTGAAATAGTTGTATGGCATTATAATGGCAAATGCGGGAAATTCCATTTTTCCTACTACTTTGTTCTGTCTCTAGTCCCTGCAAAAGAGTGTTGGTGAATATCCTTTATATTGGTATGTGGGCTTTGATACCATGTAGAGTTTTTGTGATACATGCACAGAATATCTAGCTAACAATCAAGCATACACAACTTGCAAATGGTGTGAAGAGAAGACAAAAATGGATAAAAGAATGAAAGAGTTTCTATTAACCTAATGATAAAAATGATACAATACAAGTGATATACTTTGTATCACACAACTAAATCACCATAGTAGTCAAATAATTGCATTAGGAGTATTATAGATATATATGACACACACTAGCAGTCACTTGAGTCAACTGTCACCTACTCATAGTTAACTAGCCATGTGGTCGTTAGTTAAATAGTCAAACCAGAGTGAAATGAGGAGAAGCTCACTCACACATGTGGAATGCACCTTACTGGTTATGATCCCAATGCAAGTGCACATTACTGGTGATGATCCTGAGGTTATCATGCAACGCTTGGTGACAAAACCAAAGTTGAAATGCAACACTTCACTCAACTAGTCTAACTGAATGGTAATTGAGAGTTGACTGAAGGGTATGTGGCACCCTTGTCTAGGGGAGAATATATCAGACTAAGGGACCCTCAACATGGCCAAATAAACTTAGGAAAATAAAATAAAAGTAAAATCATATGTGTGTAATATCTCCAACACCAATTAGAACATTATTGCTAGTGTTTGTTTATGGCACATTTATCATTGACACCATAGAAATATAAATAGTATTCACTCATACCAAGCTTCCTAAATGAAAACTACATCGATCATTCCATGCCACCCTATAATTGATAAACAAGCATCAAAATTTCTAATTTAATTTTTATGTAAAACATTTATCACATGTTCTATTCTTACTTGCACCAAATGCAAATGTAAAAAATTATATTCAAACAAGCAGGGAAATATACATATGCATATCAATATATGTAAGAAGAACAAATGTAGTTGCAATTTCTTGTACAATGATAGTGCGAAAAATAATTTAGCAACAATTTCTAACACTAACAGAAGAGATGCATATCGCATTTGCAAACAACATCAAATTCTCTAAAGATATAAAGGTTTCCTTACAAATTCCATAGCAACGACAATACTCGAAGCATCGAATAGAAAAAGTTGTTCCAATTGAAATATATCTCTTGTAACAATATATCAATGTTGCAATGTAACATGACCAATAACATCTAAACATATAGTCCAATGTCCATCAAATTTTTGACATAATTTAATTGCAAAGAATGCAATAGAATGACATTGTACTGCTAATAGTTTCCAGCAAACACATTTGACTCATTGCATATGCTATTGTTGGTATTCAATAACTACATAGGAAAAATGTATATATGATGTATATGACATTATGCATCATCATTTTCATCAATATAAAAAATAATAACTAGATTATAGTTATATTATCTGCACAAAGAAATTGAAAAGTAATAGACAGAAGTCGTTACACATGCACAATGACATTTTCCTTGTTCAATACGTATCCCACATGCAACACGACATTGTCTTCATTCAATGTAAATTTGTCATGTACTCGAAAATTGTGCAGCATATAAATTGTTTTGGGTTTCTTTTTCAAATACATTTCATATTGCATTTTTGTTAGGCCACGAAGCAGTTCATGTAGTGTAGGTTCCCTGGTGGTGCATTGTATATTATTGTTGTCGATTGTATGTATAATAGCACCCAAACAATGTTTATATACAAAAGGGCATCTCTGGTTACATATTACACAGTCAAACATTACATTTTTTATCAAAGCAGATGTGTTTGCATGAGAGTTGCAAATTGCACAAATAGATTCAAATGGAGTTGAATATGTATTCGTTGATATCATTGTACCCTCGACCTGTTTATATAGTACAAATTTTAATAATTTAGTCTATATCTATATATGTGTGTGTGTGTTTTCAAATATTCCTGTACATGATATTTGTAGATAGAGTTGTCAATCTATACTTACAACATTTGTCGACCCGGTTAGTTTTTTCGGATATTTGACCACTTATGTTGTGAGTTATGTTATAATGTTGATTGTGTTGTGCAGAAAACCTTTTCTTTACATATCTCCTCTTGGTTATATTTTTAAATAGAAAAATGAGAAATTTGTTTTTTTACAATTGTTGTTCCAGTGAAGCGAAGAAATGTCCATATGTCTCGAACAGTTGTAGTTACATAAAAGACAGTAGTTTTCATATAGTTATACCTAAGAAATAGCAGCATATAAACAAACAACAATTGAAAATGGAAAATCACATCATTGTTTTGTCATCCTCTGTGTTTCCATCTTTTATATGTAAATTGTATTGTAGTCCAACTTTCCTAGCTAGGGTGATGACAACTCCAATAGTGACGATTGGATACATGTATGTATTACTTGCAAATTGATTTATTGTTGTGTCTAGTATGAAATTGTATTCTCTACAGGTTGGAGACATTGTCTCTACAACACTTGATTCAAGTATTGTTATAACATGATCGCAATCATCATCGTCATGGCCACTTTTTGGTAGAATTTGTAATAGATATTTCAGCTCCAGGAACAATATTTTTCTCATGTCTTTCAATGAGGTGTGTGGGAACAGTCAATGTCATTGTCATCATTCCATTTGCATCTATCATGTCAGCATGCAATATTTTGCATGATCTATTTTATTTATCCAAATATTTTTTGTAAACAACCATCACATCTCCAATGAATCCCTACCCAGTTATGTGATTGTCCAATTCCTCTATTGAGACAATATTTGTAGTTGTGTAATTGTGTCATGGAATAGCAATTGAAAAAAATAAGCAATATGAAAAATAATTTCAATGTATTTCTTGTCCAGCTACAAAATGTACACTTTTATATACATACCTTTCCAATTGGTCCTGATGTGCATGGATAATTTCTTCACATGTGCCTCTCACACTTGACTCCCCAACATTGATTGCTTCAATTCCAGGTATACCTATTTCTCATGAACTGAATATAGCAATTTGCAAATTTCATAAGCACCTGACCCTATTAGCTCACCATGTATCGCAACATGCAAACAGAAAATAACTTATAGGAATTTACCTATGGCTCTGTTGATGGGAGTATGTTTGTGATGCACTGGTACTAATACTTCATTGGCTTGTCCAACTTCTCCTAATTGCAATAACAAATATGTGAATGTGTAGCACATACAATATGTTATATACTATGTTTAAATTGACATATGGATGTATTTTTTTTCTTTTTTTCATAGAAAAAATACACATCAACTATTAAAAACACAAAATCACATTTCACACGATACAAAACATAGAATTGCAAAAATTTTAATGACATGTACAATATTAAACTGCTAAAATGCCTACAAACGCAAAAGATTCACCAAGTGTAACAGAATTTGTTATGAACATTGACACATAGCACTGTCCACTGCACAAAACTTGTACTTTTTTATAGAATATCTATATGCATTTGTACTACACTTCAAGCCAGATCCTGCAATTGAAACACATCAGCAACTAGCAATCAGCGGTACAGCAATTGCATGATCCTATGGAACTCTAATATCCAGACACTCTAAAAGCCAGGTAATTTGCATGATGACCGAGTCATTTATGGAAGTTTGGTTTGCGAAAAACATTTATGCTAATTAGAACTTGTGTGAAGTAAATGTTTTGGTTGTCTATCATCTTTCCAATGTTTTATATTAATCATTGCCCATATTATATTAGTAATTCAGGTCTAGAAATCACATGTTAGTAAATGCACCCTATGCACTTGGATTTAAAGCAATATGAACTCGGTAATGTATTATTGATAACTTTTAGGTCTATCAAAATGCATTTAAATAAACAAACCTATAGCAGATAGAAAAATAAAATAGCATTGTTGTGCCAATAGCACATGCAACATGTATTCCAGTAACAATCTTTCTTAAGCGACAATTTAGAGAAGTTACATGGAAAAATTTCCATGCTAAACTTGAATAATGTGACATGGACATTAAGTTGGAGGAAGTTGCAAGATGACAAGCATTGTAAATTGATGACTAGTATTGAAACTGTCAACATCACCCATGAAAATGATGCCCTAACTCAAGATGTAACCATTTATGATGGGTTGTTATATTCATTGCAGTGAAATCCTAGTTGAGGTGGATCGACTAACAGTGGAAGTCGAAGGAATCGACAGCAAGATGAAGGTCGAGGTGGTTCGACCGAGTAAAGTCAAAGTCAAAGCCATCAATGATAAGTCGAAGGTCGAGGTGGTTCGACCAAGTAAATTTGAAGTCAAAGACATCGACAGCAATTCAAATAGGTCAAACGACAAGAGGTCGACACGAGGGCATGTAGCAACCGAATGAAGACCGAATCAAGGCCTACTGGTAATCCGACTTGGTAGTTGACAGTAACAAAATACCAAGGTTCATGGGATGTGTAGCCAATGATCTGCATGGATCTGTAACCATTTTTGGGCACCTTTTCTTTAGGGTTTTTCCTATTTTAAATCCTATAAATAAGGTGTGTTGTAATGCTGTAAAAGATGATGAAATCATAGAGGTTGTTGGTCATGCAGATGTAAGACTAATTGGCTATAGGGTTGTTCTTGTGTAAATCAAGAAGGTATGATGTCGATTGTGTCTTAGGTGTGGACTAAGGTTAGGTATGTAACCTTTTATTCTAAATGAATAAGACAACAAGAGAGAATAACACTCAAAGAATGTTGGTTTTCCTGATTTGGGTTTCCAGGGTAAAATCTATGTGTAATGTGTGTTTTCTTTGTCATTTACTTTCTTGATTAAATATTTCTTCCTCTCTTCTGCTAGGTTTAGCATGGAAGCGTTTCTCATTTCCTAACATGTGGTATCAGATCTTGGTTTAATAACATGTGGTATCAGAGCTTGGTTTAACAACCTTGGATCTGAGCTAAACCCTATATTCAATAAGAGTCGTAAGTCGAAAATCTTTAAATATTATGTTTAAATAATGGCGAGCAGCTCGAGAATAGAGATCAAAAAATTCAATGGCTAGAATTTTTAGCTTTGGAAGCTTAAAATTGAAGATCTCCTTGTAATATACCATATCTATTATAATAGCAGAAAAACAAAAATATTTCAGAGAATAACAACGGAAAAACACATTATATGAAACCACGGCACAAAAATAATATCTTATTGATAGGAAATAATGTTCACTTGCCTCTTCGAGGGGGAAACCTCCAGCAGAGAAGTGCTCTATTACAATTATTCTAGAGAAAATAATTCTCATTCCCTTGACTCCTATTTATACTAAACATATCTACCAAAATAAAAATCTAAAGGAAGATCTTCTAGAAGCAGAAACTTCTATTAGGTCTTCTTACATTTGACTTATTCTTCCTTGTTACTAGGCTTTATTAATATTTTTCTTTATTACATGGAAAAAATATTTTTCTACTTACGTGGCGTGTTAGGGAGGTTAGGTCCCTAACATTCCCTCCCCCCTAAATAACAGCCTTCTCCACAAGGCTTGAGATGAGGAAATTGTTCTAGAATGGTAGCTAACTCCCAGATGGCATATTTTGGAGTTGTATATTTCCATTGTACTAACACTTCCTTGATGGTGCGCTGACAGAGATGATGTTCACACTAGTCCAATACTGGTTGTGGTTGCAACCAGATGGAGCCTCCTTCATCCGACTCAGGAAGACGGGTTTGAGTTTGGAAATTAGCTCCAATCACCTTCTTTAAGCAGGAGACATGAAAAATAGGATGGAGCTTACAATTATTGGGAAAATCTAACTGATAAGCCACATGTTCCACTCGCTTGAGAACTGTATAAGGACCATAAAATCTGGGCTCCAATTTCTAAAAATGGTCAGCCTTGAGTGAAGTTTTCTTATAAGGTTGTAGTCAAAGAAACACATGGTCCCCTTCAGCAAATTGACATTCTGAGAGACCTTGATCGACTTATTTCTTCATGTGATTCTCATCCATGACCAAATTCTCTTTGAGGGTACAGAGAATAGCCTCTCGAATTGTAAAAGTTTGGTCAACCAACTGGACCTTCGAGACACCGGGCATATTTGAGAGAAATGGAGGTGGATTTTTTCCATATAATGCTTCAAAAGGAGTCATGCAAATAGCTATATGGTAAGAAGTGTTGTAACACCATTCAGCTAGGGGTAGCCATTGATCCCACTGATTTTTCCTCTCAAATGAAAAACACCTCAAATATGTTTCCAAACACTTGTTGACAACTTCAGTTTTCCCATCAGTCTGGGGATGATAGGTGGTGTTGAGAGGCAATTGGCTTCCCTGTAGCTTGAATAATTCTTGCCAAAAATTGCTGGTGAAAGTGGGATGTCAGTCAGAGACAATACAATGAGGCATGCCATGAATTTTGAAGATATTATCCATGAAAACTTGATCCATTGTGGATGCAGTGAAGGGATGTTGTCGAGCACATAAATGAACATATTTGGAAAGAAGATCAACCACCACCATGATGATTGTCTTATTTCCATATTTAGGTAGGCTGACAATGAAATCCATAGAAATATATGGAATTGAAAGGGGTTGGATTGTGCATAGGGATTTGATTGTTTCTCCCTTGTTGCATTGAAAGACATCACATTTAGCCACAAAAGTGAAGATGTCATGTTTCATACCATTCCAGAAAAAATAACGTTTGACCCTTTCATAGGTTTTGGTAAACCCTGAATGCCCAGTTGTAGGTAAAGCATGAAGCTCAGAAAGCACCATGGATTTAAGTTGTGAATGGTTTCTTAAATAGAGACGGCATTTGTAGCTAAGCTCATTATTGTGCCAATAGTACCCTCGAGAAGCTGGAGAATTTTCTTGCAATTTCTAGATGACGCGAGAGATTTTTGGATCTTGCAACCATTCTTGGCGACTAGCTTGGAGCCAATCTGGTACAACAAAAGAGAGGGAAAATAGGGACCCTTCTTCTTCATATTTTTGGGAAAGAGCACCAGCGACGACATTTTATTTTCCCTTCTTGTAAATGATCTCATAATTGTATCCAAATAGCTTGGTTACCCATTTTTGTTGCTCCGGGGAGGAAATTATTTGTTCCAAAAAATACTTGAGGCTCTGGTGATAAGTTTTAATATGGAAGCATTGCCCCAATAGATAAGGATTCCAGAGATCCATTGCATGCAGAAAATCCAACATTTCCTTTTCATAGATTGATTGGCCCAAATGTTTGTATGAAATTTGTTTGTTGGTGAAGGTCAAAGGCCTACCCTCTTGCATGAGGAATTCCCCAATTCCTTTTCCAGAAGCATCACATTCCAGGACAAAATTCTTGGTGAAGTCTGGAAGAGCCAGAACCGGCGTCTTGCACATAGTTGCTTTCAAGGCATGGAAGGATTGATCAGTTGATAGAGTCTAGTTCAAGGAATTTTTTTTAAGGAGAGTCATGACAGATGCTACAATTTTTCCATAATTATTAACAAACTTGTGATAACAACATGTTAAACCCAGAAATCCACAAAATCTCTTAAATTTTTTAGGGCAAGGCCAATCCTTCATAGCTTCAATTTTCTTAGGATCCACCCTTACACCATCCTTTCCAACAATATGACCCAGGCACTCCACTTCTAAGGCTCCAAAGGAACATTTATATTGTTTGAGGAAAATTTTATGCTAAGAGAGGAGATGCAGAACTCGGTCCACATGGGAAAGATGGGCTACCCAAGTTTTACTATAGATGAGAATATCATCAAATAAAACTAAGACAAAATGACAGAGAAAAGGATGGAATACATGATTCGTGAGACTTTGGAAGGTTGATGGGTCATTACAAAGTCCTAAGGGAATGACCAAGAACTCATAGTGACCCTCATGAGTTATAAAGGAAGTCTTGGGAATGTCTTGTTCTTTCATACGGATCTGGTGGTAGCCAGGCCGGAGATCAAGTTTAGTAAAGTATTGGGCATTGATCAACTCATCCAAGAGGTCATCGATGACATGAATGCGAAACTTGTCTTTGATGGTGAGTTTATTGAGGGCGCAAAATTCTGGACACATACGCCAAGTACCTTCTTTCTTGAGTACCATGACCACAAGAGAATAATAGGGCTTGGTACTAGGACGGATAACACCCGCTTCAAGCAATTCTTGCATGATTTTCTCAATTTCATTCTTCTAGGAAAAGGGATGATGATAAGGGAGGACATTGGGAGGGATATTTTCAGGGATAAGTGGAATGGAATGATCATGAACACCACGGGAAGGGGGAAGTCCCTGTGGAGTGGAAAAAACAACTTGGTGTTTGGATATGAGAGATTGGAGGTCAGGATGCACAGAGGATGTCTCAACTACTTGAATAGAATGGAGTTGGGATATAATACCTAAATGACCTTTTTTTAGAAGATTTTCCATGTGATAGGAACTAATTATCTCAAGGGAACCTGTCGTGATGCCTTGGAATCGATATTTGTGTCCCTCTTGTTTGAATTGCATGGTTAATTCCTTAAAACCCATGAGAATGGGTCCCAAAGTGCATAACCATTCAGCACCCAGCATAATGTCACAACCGCCCATATCGATGGAAAACATATGATATTTCAGGTGGTATTGCCCACTTTGAAGACATACATTTTCACATCACCTGCCACATTTTATGGAACCACCATTAGCTATCGTGATTTGAAAATTATTGACGGCATGAATATAGCAATTGATTTCCTAAGCAATGTGGTGGTGAATAAAATTATGGGTGCTTCCACTGTCAACAAGGATGATGACTTTCCTATCCTTAATATAGCCAATGAGATTGAGGGTTTGAGGATTAGAGAATCCCTTGAGGGAATGTAATGAAATCAGTGGTTCAACTTMTAGTGGGTCAACRGGTGAAGTAGTAGCATCGAGAAGGGGTAGCTCTTCAACAGGGGGCACTTCAGCTTCCTCTTCAGCAACATCCTCTGAAATGACCATAAAAAAAATGTGTTCCTTACACTTGTGCCAGGGAAAATATTTGTCATCACAATTATAGAAAACACCTTTGAGTTGGAGTTCATTCATTTCTTCCCATGTTAACTTTTAGACCTTGAGAGGAGTGGCCTGAGGGGCAGGTGGGTTGGGTTTAGGGCGAGGAACAAAAGTGGGTTTTCTACTATGGGGAAAAATGAACTATTGTGCCTCCTTAGAATGCTTAGTAGCTTCCAACCAAGTCAGGGGACGATCCATGATGACCTGGGTGAAAATTTCATCCTTGAGGCCACTGATAAAGCATTGTCTGAAGAAAGAGTATGTCATGCCCTTTGTTCGGAAATCCAAGTGCTCAAAGGCGGAAATAAAATATTCTATAGTTCCATATGGTTTCAACTTGGTCAAATTTCCTAAATGGTGGGTGTTTGTGTCAAAGTGTTCATACAGCTCGTCAACAAATTGTGACCAAGCAAAATACCCTTGGCGTGCATTGTGACGCCATTGCCACCACTGCCATCTTTCTGGATCCAAATAGAGAATTCCATAATGAAGCTTGGTTAACTCATCAGTGATATTGTTAGTTTTTAGTCTTTCATCCCATCCTCCTACTCCTCAAACAATCATATTCATACATCAACTTAGCTCTTAGTTACTCTTTCTTTATTGTGTGTTAAGTCATGTTGCTTTATCTCATCTCCTCATTGCTTAACATTATGTGTTTTTATTTTTATAAGGTTGATGTCACCTCTTGATTTGAGTTTGAACATGTTGTGTCACCATGGGTTATATCACTATTGGATCACCAAAGAGTTGAACTAAGCCTACAGCTGCAAAAAGTGTTGATTGTAAGAATGGCATCATTCTTGCAATCAATAGACAAACTCTATTTTATGCATTTTTATATTTTAAAAATATTTCAAACTTTGGATAAATCACCTATGACACCAAATTCATGCTTATTTTCTCCTACAACCATTGAAACCTTGCACATTGGCTCTTTGAACAGTTTTCATTACAAGTGTGGAGGGAAACTTAAGTAGCGCATTCTTGGTCAGCATTACCAACAGCGTACAGCCAAGACATAATGATACCACAAAGGGATATCAACATAGCATTGGAGATCAGGTTACAATAATAATGTGGATTAGTTTCATGAGATTACAGATCATATTTTATTTCTACCAAGAAGAGATTAAAGTATATTCATTAAAGGGATTTATTATTGGCTAAGAAACGCAGCAATTGTGAGGAGTGGATTTTGAGCTTAAGTTGTGAGAAAATGGCAAGGAATTTGAAAATTTTGTTAAAATACCACTTCATGAATGGGGCGATTTAGCCTAATCATGGACAGTTTTCAAAATTTTGCAGCTGTTTAGGAGAAAATTTGGTCTGGTCGGAACGGAATTCTCCTGAAATGCAGCAATTCTGAGCAGTGGATTTTCGGCTTAAGTTGTGAGCAAATGGTAAGGAATTTGAAAAAACTGTTAAAATACCACTTCAAGAATGGGTCGATTTAGCCTAATCACAGACGGTTTTCAAAATTTCACAATTCTTTAGGAGAAAATTTGGTCTCATCGGAACAAAATTTTCCAGAAATTAATTATTTCCATATTAATGGACAAGTGGCAGAGTGTTCCGTAGCTTTGGTCAATTTCCAAATTTCCAGGGTACCTGGTAGCAGTGGATGGAAGTCAAGAGACTAGTGACAGATCTCAAGGAAATTTGTTCCAATTTCTTGCAGTTTATTCAAATATCTCATTTGTTTTTAGTTCATTAACTAGTTCCAGTTGTTGAAGACTTTTGTTATGCAACTCCTACACTCTAGTTATTAGCAGTGACTCTAGTTATGGTGATAGAATATTTTTTTTTAGTTAGAGATATTACAGCCAGTTATAATAAAGGTGTTTTTGATAATAAAAAAAAAATGTTTTAATTAGGTCGGATTTATGGGCCCAAAAAAGGGGATTTATCCCCACAAACTAGCACTTAAACTCTACTTCACTCATTTTAAAGAAGTGTTCATGAATTGTAATAAGGATTGAATGGTGAAATTGATATCTACAGGTCTGAATGTAATGCAGAGTTTAACTCTAGAAATTAGATCTGATATAGGTATTCAAACCCTCTCTTGATGTCGATAAATAAATGAATCTTTGAATGGAATAGGGTTCTTCTTTTTGGGTATCAAGCATCAGGATTTTGACAGAGCTTTGAAGTGTAAACTGCTAAGTTTCCCACCTAGTGAATATAATTTTTGGTGACAGAATGTTTCTTCTCAAATCTTGTTTGTCTTATTATATTATCCGAATGCAAGTGAAATGTATGCATAGAATTGTTTCTTTTCCTTTCATCTATTGTCTCAATGAACTATTTATTGTCATTGAAACCTAATTTCAATTATTGTTTCAGTAAATTGTTTATTGCCATACAACCTGTTTGGAGGATTTGTGTTCAGGTACATGTTTTGGATATGAAATATTATTTCAAGTATAAAATTTCATACAGCAAGTGAAAAATTGTATACTTGTTAGTATTTCCTTTGTTTTATCTTTATATATTTATCTGCTTACCAGAATGCATGCCACCAGATAAGGAAAACCTTGTAGTTGATGTTGTTGAACAGTTCAACTAGATATTTTCCTTGAAAGCTAATTCATTTGCTAACCATTAAACAAATCAATCAAATCTATTAAAAACCAATCCTTACAACAACTGAGGTGGCCTAGCTTTGCCCTCTAGCAGTCAGGTGCATACCTTAGGACTAACAAATACCATGTAAGGAGAAAAAATGTTCCATTTGAGTAACCTAGGCTTGTGGATCCGATCCATCAAATTTGTTGACCTCGACTTTGGGAAGACAAGGGTCACAGGGTAGGTAGTTGGAATGAGAGGGGAGAGGATTATTGGAGTCAACACCTTCAGTATAGAGAGGGGGGTCAGAAGAGGATGTAGCCTAGAATTTTTTCATGAATTGGTGGAGCATGGAATGGACTGCATTAATTTGGCCACCTAATTGGTCTTTGACTTCATCAATGGTGTTATGGAGCTGGTCTTGGATGATGTCTATTTTTTCATGAATGATCAGAATGTCCTTGTTTACTCTATCCTAAAGGGAAGCCATAGCATTACTCAGTTTCTAATTGGTTTCTTCTTGGCAAGTGGGAGCCATGATGGAAAGAGGGGTGGGTCCACGGGGTGAAAGAAAGAGTTAAAAATGATAGGTATGAAAATTATCATGGTGCAAAAGGGAAGCCAATGAGATAGGCCCCTAATAAGGGGGACAGAAGGGGAGCGGGACCACAAGAAAGAAAAAAAAGGTTGAAAAATGATAGGTATCACTACAATTGCGAGGAAAAGAGGAATGTAATGGGATAGGTCACAAATAAGAGTGCAGAAAGGCCCTAGATGTCTTTTTTTAACTTTCGCAAAGTTATACTCCGATCTGAATTTTGAATAATAGTGCAGTTTTGAAAGGCCCAAATTCTTAACAAACAAAAAAATTTGTATTAATTCCGCAACCAAAATGTAGGAGGTAAAGTTGCATGGAAATAGATCTTATTTGTTTTGTTTTTGTTTCTGTCCCAAGGATTAGGATATTCATGGTTTCTATAGACAAGGGTTTTCCTTGTGCTATAGCTCTCTAATATATGTGCGGGTTCCAATAGTAGTACTTGGTCAAATATCTCAGGGAAACAACTAAGGAGGCTAGACCATGCCCTTATCCGTACTACCCAACTACCCAGGTACTAGAGAGTATCTTCCCGAGTAATATTCTCGGTGGCACTATAGTAGTCAAGCGGCATATTGGTTTATCTATGGAGGGCTTTAGGATATATAGTTCGATTTGTATACATGTGTTGTATGATGTGATACCACTCAAAGGGGTACCAACAGGGGTTACAAGGGTAGACAACAATGTGTTCTTAAGTACCACTTGTATTTCTTGTGTTTATGCTTCCCTGACCACATATACGTCGGAATACATCTCTACCCTAAAAAAAATAACCCACAATTTTATTCCAAGGAAAGTGCTTTGATACCACTTGTAAGATACCAAATCTATTATAATAGTAGAAAAACAAAAATATTGCAGAGAATAACAATGAAGCAACATAGTATATG
>JASDQU010437522.1:0-19027 GCA_032191745.1 Picea mariana | reverse complement strand
ATTCATGGTTTCTATAGACAAGGGTTTTCCTTGTGCTATAGCTCTCTAATATATGTGCGGGTTCCAATAGTAGTACTTGGTCAAATATCTCAGGGAAACAACTAAGGAGGCTAGACCATGCCCTTATCCGTACTACCCAACTACCCAGGTACTAGAGAGTATCTTCCCGAGTAATATTCTCGGTGGCACTATAGTAGTCAAGCGGCATATTGGTTTATCTATGGAGGGCTTTAGGATATATAGTTCGATTTGTATACATGTGTTGTATGATGTGATACCACTCAAAGGGGTACCAACAGGGGTTACAAGGGTAGACAACAATGTGTTCTTAAGTACCACTTGTATTTCTTGYGTTTATGCTTCCCTGACCACATATACGTCGGAATACATCTCTACCCTAAAAAAAATAACCCACAATTTTATTCCAAGGAAAGTGCTTTGATACCACTTGTAAGATACCAAATMTATTATAATAGTAGAAAAACAAAAATATTGCAGAGAATAACAATGAAGCAACATAGTATATGAAACCACAGCACCAAAATAATATCTTTATTGATAAGAAACAATGTTCACTTGCCTCTTCGAGAGGGAAACCTCCAGTAGAGTAGTGCTCTATTACAGTGATTCTCAAGACAAGACTTATCATGCCCTCAAATCCTATTTATATTAAATCTATCTACCAAAAGAACAATATAGATGAATATATTCTAGAAGCGGAAGCTTCTATTAGGTCTTCTTACATTTGACTTATTCTTCCTTATTACTAGAACTTATTAATATTGGTCTTTATTACATGGAAATATATTATTCTACCTGTGTGAGGGGTTAGGAGGTTAGGTCCCTAACACTCCTTGTAGATCGAGAAAAATGGACAGCAGTCTATCCAAGTAACATGTCGACAGGTATGTCGACGGAAGAATGGGAGAAACTCAAGAGAAATGCAAGGAGTATTATTCGACTTTGTCTTGTAGATTCAGTATTGTTGAATGTCTTGGGTGAAGATTCGGCCAAGAAACTGTGGGACAAGTTGGGAAGATTGTACGAGTTGAACTGCCTGGTAAATAAGTTGTTTCTCATAAATAAATTGTATTTTATGAGGATGAGTGAGGAAAGTTCCATGAATGAGAATTTAAATGTGTTTAATACCGTTATAAGCCAGTTATCTTCTATAGATATTAAAATCATTGAGGAGGAGAAATGTATTAACTTATTATGTTGTTTTCCAGACTCCTAGGATAGCCTAGATGTGGCTATAGGGAGTAATACAACCACATTAGTGCTAGAAGACATGGTTGCATCTCTATTGTCAGAAGAAATGAGAAGGAAGAACATGGAAGGATCGAACAAAGATGCATTAGTGGTGAGAGGTTGACCGATTGACAGAGATAAAGGAAAGTTCTCTGTTATAAAGTCTAACTTGAAGGGTAGATATAAATCCCATGTTCAGTCGATGAGAATATGTTGGAAATGCGGTAAAGCTAGAAATTAAAAAAAGGAATGCCCAAATAAGGGAGGCGATGTGTACCTGGCGTCGACCAATACACATTCAGATCAAGATGTTTGGTTGATCGACTCAAGAGAATAATATCATATCAAACCACATAGAGAATGGTTCTGCGAATATTAACAATATGAAGGAGGAGATGTGTTCTTGGGGGACGACTCGACAACCAAAATTTTTGGACGAGGAAGAGTTTGACTGATACTGCAGGATGGGAGGAGAACCCTTTTAGTTTTGCTACACATTTTAGATTTGGAAAGAAACATGATATATTTCAGTAATATGAGTGATGCAGAGGTGCACAATCTATTTCAGAAGGTTTCGTGCAAGATAGTCATATGTGTAATGGTCTTAATGAAAGGAGTTCATATTGGAACCCTATACAAGTTATTAGGGAATGACGACTCAACTAGATGCAACAACATCATTGTTCCTGAAGTTGACTCGACTTTGAATCAACTCGACTCGACTCGGGCTGAGTCGATTCAAACTAAATCGACAAGTCATCACCACGCTGTGGCAGGAAACAATGGGACACATTGGAGAAAAAGGACTTCGAGTTATGCATAACAAAGGTATGGTTGAATATATTCCTTAATGTAATTTAGAAATCAACTTTTGTGAACATTGTATATATGGAAAACAAAGTTGGGTGAAGTTCCCATGTGAAGCAGAAAGGGAAAATGGGATTCTAGAGTTGGTTCATAGTGATGTGTTTGGCCTTGTTTCAGTGCCTTCACTTGGTGGATCCCTGTATTATGTCTCCTTCATAGATGGTTTTTCCAGAAATCCATGGATATATTCCTGAGGAACAAATCAGAGGTTTTTGAGAAATTCAAAGAGTTTAAATCTCTTGTAGAAAACCAGACAGATAGGAAGATTAGGGTGTTGAGAACTGACAATGGTGGTGAATTATATGGAAAGGAATTTCATCATCTCTACAAGCAATGTGGGATAGCATGCAAAAATACCACACCATATACCCCATAGAAAAATGGATTTGTTGATAGAATGAACAAAACAATGATGCATAAGGCAAGGAGCATGCTCAGTGGTGTTGGGCTTGCACAAGAATTTTGGGCAGAGGTAGTCAACACTATAAAATATGCATTGAATATGCCTCCTACATTAGTGCTAGTCGACACAACTCCACATGACGTATGATCAGGTAAGAATCCTTCAGTTTCACATCTCAATGTATTTTGTTGTGATGCATTTATGGATGTTCCCAAGGAAAAGAGGAGCAAGTTGGACAAGAAGGCAGTCTAGTGTATTTTCATTGGATACAAAGAACGAATGAAAGGATATAAGCTCTAGGTTCATGCATCAAGGAAAACAGTGTACAGTCGAGATGTGGTCTTCAGACAAGTCGGAATTAAGTTTGATCTTGAAGAAATTATTCAAACCAAGAATAATCCAGAGAAGTTGTGGTTTGAACTGGGGAACGAAGAATATGATTCAGTTGAGTTGATTAAAACAGAAGAAGAGGTGGAACAACTGAACCCAGTCGTAAGGAGGTCAGAATGAGTAATAAAAATAGTTGAAAGGTATAGTCTACTCGACTTTCGTTCCACATTTGGGTTAACTTCCATCGACGATGAGCCCAGGTCAGTCGGGGAGGCAGTCGACTCAACAGAGGGAAAACTATGGAAGGATGCCATGGTTGAAGAGATGGAATCTTTGAACAAGAATGAGACATGGGACTTATTCAAATTACCTAGTGGAAGAAATATCATCAGTAGTAAATGGGTATTCAAGAATAAGATGAACACATCAGGTCAAGTCAAGAAATTCAAAGCCTGACTGGTAGCGAAAGGATATTCCCAAGTCGAAGGAGTCGACTTCAGTGAAATTTTTTCTCTTGTTTTAAAATTAACTTCCATTAGAGTACTAATGTATCTAGTTGCGGCATTTGATCTAAAGATAGGAGAGATGGATGTAAAGACAATGTTCCTACATGGGGACCTGGAAGAAGAAATCTACATTGAAACGGTATGAAGGATTTGTAGTAAAGGGAAAGAAAGATTTGTTGATTGGAAACAACATGAACACAATAAAGGAGGTGAAGAAGCAGTTGTCCTCCAATTTCGACATGAATGATCTCGGTGCAACAAAATTCATTATAGGAATGGAGATCAAGAGAGATAGAGCATCTAGAAATCTACGGTTGAACCAGAAAAAGTATATTGAAACAGTTTTGAATCGTTTCAATGTGCAGGATTGCAAACTTGTGTAGGTACCAATTCCTATGGGAGCAAGGCTAATTGTTGAACAGTTTCCAAGGACACATGAGGAAATAGAGGACATGGAACAGGTTCTATATGCAATTGTTGTTGGTAGTATAATGTATGTGATGTTATGCACTCAACCAAACATTTCCCATGCAATGGGAGTATGGAGTAGATACATGTCGACACCTGAGAAGGAGAATTAGACAGTTGTCAAGAGACTATTCAAGTAATTGTGTGGCACAAAAGATTATGTTATATGCTATCAAGGAAAACCTAGAGGTAATAGTGAATTAAATGTACATGGCTTTGTCGACGCCGACTGGAATGGAGATTTGGATCGACGAAGGTTGACCAGTGGATATGTGTTCACAATGTTCAATGGAACAATCAGCTGGATGAATAAGTGATAGGCGGTCATAGCCTTGTCAACAACAGAAGTTGAATACATGGTAGCGACTCATGGAAGTAAAGAAGTAGTATGGCCATAAAGGTTGTGTTTAGGAATTGGGTTTGAGCGGAGAGCTATGAAGATAAGTTGCGACAGTCAAAGTTAAATATTTCTAGAAAAGAACCCATCTTATCATTCTAAGACTAATCACATTGATGTACAATACCATTTTGTGAGCGACATGGTGGAAAGCAACAAGGTGTTGTTGGAGAAAGTAGACACGTTGGAAAACATAGAAGACTCTTTTAACAATTTTGTGAGTGTTGTGAAGTTCTCTTGGTGTAGAGAGGAAATGGGAATTGCTACTCTGGGTCTGTGAATGAGAGTTCATAGGTCTCCCGGTTTCAGCAAAGAAAACAACAAGTGGGAGAATGTTGGGTTATTATATTATTTGCATTGAAATTCTAGTCAAGGTGGATCGACTAACCATCGAAGTTGAAGGAATAGATAGCAAGACGAAGGTCGAGGTGGTTCAACCGGGTAAAGTCAAATTCAAAGACATTGACACCAATTTGAAGGTTTAGGTGGTTCAATTGGGTAAAGTCAAATTCGAAGTCATAGACAGCAAGTCGAAGAGGTCAACCGATAAGAGGTTAACAGGTGGGCGTGTGGAAACTGAATGAAGACCGAATGAAGGTTGACTAGTAATCCGACTTGGTAGTCGACTATAATAGAATCCCAAGATTCACAGGATTTGTAGCCAATGATCTGCATGGATCTGTAACCGTTTTTGGGTGATTTTTATTTAGGTTTTTTCCTATTGTAAATCCTATAAATAAGGTGTGGTGTAATGTTGTAAAAGGTGATGAAATCGTAGAGGTTGTTGGTCATGCAGATGTAAGTCGAATTGGCTACAGGGTTGTTCTTGTGTAAATAAATAAGGTATGATATGGATTGTGTCATAGGTGTGGACCAAGTTTAGGCATGTAACCTTTTATTCTGAATGAATAAGACAACAAGAGAGCAAAACGCTCAAGGAATGTTGGTTTTCCCAGTTTGGGTTTCCAAGGTAAAATATCTGTGTACTGTGTTTTCTTTTTCATTTACTTTATTGATTGAATATTTTATCCTCTCTTATTCTAGGTTTAGCATGGAAGTGTTTCTCGTTTCCTAACAATTTCTAAGAAAACTTCTTTTCAAAATCTTCTTTACCTAGACATTTATAATAAAACCTAACAAGTTAGCAGATTTGCATATATCATCTTACATGGTAAGTCATGGGAAGTACATAGGACACTGGAAATGATGGGACTCTCACACAGGTGACAGAATATCTACAGATTGTTTCACACTACAAAAGCATCAAGAAATCTGATATAGCCATATCACACACGCACAGCATGCCTGGATAGTTATCACTAATCACTGGGAAAAGGCCACCAGGAGTATGGTGAATTATTGGCACTACATACAACATCAAAGGAACCTAGATCTAAATTGCAACATATCAGTATAGGAACATCGGCGCATGGATCCGGCTTAAAAATAGGAACATCGCCGCGAAAATTTTCAATTTTCTTTTGGACTATTTATACCACATTGCAAGGTCATAATCTTTCCAGCCAATTCATATTTATCCATGAATAGAGATCCCACTATTTGTCAATTGAGCAGTTCTACCAGCCACCCAGCTACCAGGTCTATTTATTCCAGGAATCATATTTCAAATGCAAAGTCCCCGCATTGATCCAGGGGGATATTGGTGGCCACCCACCTATTTCAACAGGCTCCTCTTGACAGTTTTTAGTTCAGCGCGTTCTTCTGTAAATATTTGTAATTGTGGGTTCTACATTTTGGGGGTTGTCTAAAGCCCTAAACAGTTTCTAGGTGGATATTGGTGGCCACCCATCTAATCCAACTAGATTATTTTGGAAGTTTTCATGTCAATACATCTTTCTTTACTTCCAGGGCCATTTTAGGGCCCTAAACAGTGGTTTTTCGGCTTGCCACAGCCAAACTATAGATGGAGTCAAATTTTGATAGCATAATGTGTATTTCTCGAAAATACCTTTCTAATGGGCTATCACGCGCCTAAAACAGAGGTCGTATGCAAAAGTTACGACCCTAAGAAGTTGAGGTTCCAACTTACCCATCAGGGCCCACATAACATTTGGTGTTTCATCTCCTAGGGTTAGGTATTTGGATTCATGGGGTTTTGGAATTCATTAGTAATGTTAAAAAGGACTATGGAGCCTCATTGTAATCATTTTTCTCAGACGGATGTGCATAGCAAGCCACATCTCTTCTCAGAGATAGCTACCACCATTCGAGCAAGTTGTTTCCAGTTCTGCAGTTTTACAATTTCAACCTATTTTATTTATTCAATAGAAGTTATTGTTTACTGGATATCTATTCTTGTTATTTGTATCTTTATGTTATTGTAATTAGTATTTATTCCTTTCATTTTTCTCATAAATCCAGATCAGTGGTATTAGAGCGGTCTGCTCTTCATTTATTTTTTTTCGTGCATGTCCCTGACAAGATCTGGGTACAAGAAGTTGAAACTTGAACCAGTCGAGCCTTTGCAATATTGTCCATGTCGAGCCTGACAACATCCCATGGGGGACAATAAGAAATATGATGGAGCAGGATATCCTTTTAAAATGTTGCTCGAGGAATCCCTTGCACGACAAAGGAACGAAATGATGGACAACTTTGCACAGATCCTTCGTCGGTTGCCCACGAAAGATGCATCTTCATTAAATGTTATGCAACCCCCTTCAAGGTACAAGTAAATTTTGATGTTCCATTATTTGAAGGACTGAAAGAGGCAAATGTTTTATATAAATGGTTGAATATGCTCAAAGGGTATTTTTCGATCCACACTTTTTTCGAGAGGGAAAAGATTACTTTTGCACTCCTCAAGGTCGTCCCCCATGTTAAGGACCGGTGGGATACTTACTCTGAGAAAGGGGCCATAGAGAAATATGTGATATTTGTGGTCTCCCCCACATGATATTCCTTCAGGGATGTCGTTAAAGAACAGTACTACCGTGTTGGAATCTACGAGGACAAGTACACAAGATGGACTACACTGCGTCAAGAAAGGGACCAGACAGTACCAGATTTCACCAATATTTTTTATACCGTATGCACCAAATTGGGTATCAAAGACTCTAAATGACATATGGTGCTCAAATACCGCAATTGTATGCATAGATACATTCAAACAAAATGGATTTTCTGGACATCGCATCATTAGGTGCGGCTCATAAATATGTTGTCAAGATAGAGAAGAAATTTAAGCAGAAGAGGTGAAATTTTGGATCTGCAAACTCCTCACAACTGAAGCAGGGCACAGGTAGACCCAACCCAAAAAACAAGGGATGGAGAAAATATGGTTTCTCTCAGGAAAACCAATCCAAGTCGCAACCCAATAAGGGTAATGAGAAGTCAAAGAAGGACACGGGAAAATGGTGTGAATATCATAAAATCCCTTGGCACAACACCAAAGAATGTTGCTCCAAGCAGTCACCGGTGGTTGAGCTAAAATATTCTGAGTTAGAGGCATATTTTGACTCTGAATCAAATCCAAAAAGTGTGAAGTCGATCATCGATGCCGAACCCAGTGCCAATCTCACTACCACCAAATTACAACCAAGCAAACCAAAAGAACCAGAGGAAGGGAAACTCCTCGTTCACTCACAGATGTGGGTAAATGGGACTCTGTTTCATTTCATTGTCAATAGCAACAGTCAGAAGAACTTGATTTTAGCATAGGTTGTCAAGTGGATAGACCTACCAATAGCACCACAACAACATCCCTACACCATCGGTCGACTTCGCCAAGGACAAGATCTTTACATCATCCAATAATGTTGTTTTCCCTCTAGCATCAACCCCTTCAAAGATGAGGTATTGTGTGATATCGATCCCCTTGAATTTTTTGATGTTATTTTAGGCCAGCCATATTTGTGGAAGAGACATGTTGTGTATGATTCTAGACCCTATAGTGTTATTATTACTTTGAGTAGACAATTGTATGGGATACTAGAGGTAGCACCGCCTACCGCTATTTCTTTAATCTCTTATAATCAATGTAATAAGGTCATTTCACAGACTGGGAATTTTGTCTTATGTGTGATTCATGCTTGCAGTAAGCAGAGGGTCACTACCATATATGTGACCTCTACACAAAGCCTATATTTACGGCAAAAGAAAGTGGATGAGATTATGGAAGTGTACAGAGACACCTTCCCCTCACCCACCGGGGTGTTGACGCACTGCCAAGTCAAGCATCCAATTGATCTAACCCCCACTGCTCGGCTACCTAATGGACCAGTCTATCTCGCTCGCTAATAAAAAATGAAGAAATCAAGCACAAAATCCAAGAGTTTCATCAAAATGGGAACATCTGACCCAACCCCTCCCCTTGCAGAAGCTTGATTGTTCTAGTGAAGAAGAAATGCAGGACCTGACAAATCTGCATTGATTACAGAGCATTAAACAAAATCATAGTCAGGAACCGGTACCCAATTCCCTGAATTGATGACCTTCTTGAATAACTCAAGGGGGAAAAGTTCCTTAGCAATAATAACCTAACGTCTGGCTACCACCAGGTTCCCATCGAACCAAGTGATGTATGGAAGATATCTTTCAAATCTAAAGAAGGTCTCTTTGAATGGTTGGTCATGCCCTTTGGCTTAACAAATGCACCAGCAACTTTCATGAGATTGATGGATGATGTATTGAGACCCTTCACCAAATATTTTTTGGTGGTATGTCTGGATGACATCCTCATCTTCAGCATAACTTGGGAGGATCACATGCGGCATATTTAGCAAGTTTTGGGCACTCTACGACAACACAAGCTATATGCCAACTTGGAAAAATTCTCCTTTGGCATGAACAAGGTCCAATACTTGGGTTACATTGTTGATGAGCATGGGGTACATGTGGATCCAGCTAAGATCCAATTCATTTGTGACTAACCAGACCCGACCACACTAACTGATCTTCAGAGCTTCTTGGGACTTGTCAACTTCTACTGAAGGTTCATGTTGGGATTCTCCCATATTGCATGGGCCCTCAACCAAGTAACCAAGGGAGGTGGAAAGGCAAAGTTTGCATGGGGAAAAGCACAACAAAAATCATTTTATGATTTGAAGCATCGCTTGTGCTCAGCTCCGGTACTCTCCTTACTTGATCTGCAACAACCGTTTGAGATTGAGACCGATGCCTTCGTCTATGTTGTTGAAATAGTTCTCACTCAGCATGGTCATCTAGTATCATACCATCATGAGACACTCTCATATAATGTTTGGAAATACCCCACCTATAACAAAGAAATGCATTCCAATGTGCAAGCCTGTCGTCAATGGAAACATTACATTCTGGGAAAGGACACAATCATCCACACTGATCACAAGCCTTTGCAACTCATACAAACATGGGGGAAGTTGCAGAATGATCGCCATCAAAAGTGGTCCACATACCTACAGTAGTTCCATCTCAACATCAAGTATAAAACATGGGGCACAAATCATGTCGTTGACTGCCTCAGTTTCCCTCCCGTTGTTGTACTCACCACAGTGCTTCATTCCTATGGGCATGAGGCTTCTGAGTGGCCTCAACTTTATTGGCGTGACCCTAACTTCACCACCACCTATTAGCTCTTGGGTACGAGAGAGAATGTCACTGATTTTCACATACAGAATGGAAAGTTATGCCATCTGGGCCACCTCTATGTTCTGACAAGCGAGCATGTAAATTTGATTTGGGAGGCTCACTACAGTCAGATGGTAGGACATTTTGGCATGGAGAAAATTGTGGTCGTTCTATAAAAACATTTTTATTGGCCAAAACTTCGACAAGATGTCAGAAAGTATATTAGATATTTCAGTGTTTGTGCCATTTCCAAGCCATCCAACAAGAAGAAATGATTAGAAACCCGTCTTCCTACTCCCGAGAGGCCTTTGGAATCCATCTTGATGGATTCCATGTATGGCCTTCTATCCACCAAGCACGGTAATGATTGTGTGTTTGTGGTGGTTGATCAGTTTTCGAAGATGTCCATTATCACAGCCTGCAAGAAGAGCATCAAAGCGATAGATACTTCCAAGCTCTTCTTCGAATGGGTGTGGGTCCATTTTTGGATACCACAAACCATCACCTCATATCAGTACAACATGTTCCTCAGCACATTTTGGTCGATTCTTTGGTCACTGTTGGATACTAATATCACTAAATCCGCTGCTTTCCACCCCCATGGTATGAGAGTCGTCCCTATGTTCATCATAGATACAATAGATCTCTTCATAGCTCCACCGGTCATAGCTCATTTCAGGTAGTGCTTGGATTCCAACCCTTGGGTCCCATTTATGTTGCAATACCTCTTGAAACCACACAGGTAGAATATTCTCATGTTCAATCTGAGGCTGAAAAATCCACCAGATTCAATGAGCAGATTCAGCACATCTGCCAACAGGTCCATAATATTTTTAAAAAATCCAATGCTAAGTACAAGCAGCGCCATGATCAACACTAGGTACCGCACCAGTTTCAGGTGGGAGACAAGGTCTGGTTAAATTTGAAGAAAGAGTGCCTTACAGGGCCCCATCGGAAGATTTTCCCACTTCTCTATATGCCTTAAACTATCACCAAGGTTGTGGGTAGCAATGCTTTTGAGATCAACACTCCGCCCTTCCTTGGCTTGCACCCAGTGTTCAATGTAGACCTCCTTCCGCCATATTTTCTACCATTATTGGACACCTCAAAGATCGTAGAATAGTTGACACAAACAAAGTTCAAATTTGACTGTATGGAACAAGAATCCATTTATCAAATAGTGGACACACATGTCAAGGGCACTCTCCAGTAGAGGATACATCTTTATCGGGTTGTCAAGGCAGGGCAGCTCCTACACCAAGGAAAGTGGCTCACCCGGGGCCAAATTCAGTAGAATTTTCCTTACCTAGTGGGGGCACTCAACGCAATGGATACCATTGCTTCTTGAGGGGGGAGGAATGATCCAGGTGGAAATTGATGGCCACGCACCTATTCCAACTGGCTCCTCTTGACAGTTTTTAGTTCAGCACATTCTTCTGTAATTCTTTTTAATTGTGGGTTCTACACTTTCAGGGTTTTCTGAATCCCTACACAGTTTCCAAGTGGATATTGGTGGCCACCCACCTAATCCAACTGGATTATTTTGGAAGTTTTCATGTTGGTACATCTTTATGTACTTCCAGGGCCGTTTTGGGGCCTTAAACAGTGTTTTTTTGTCTTTCCACATTCCAACTGCATATGGAGTAAGATTTTGACATCATAATGTGTAGTTCTTAAAAATATCTTTCCAACGGGCTATCACGCGCCTAAAATGGAGGTTTTGTGCAAACTTTACGACCCAGGGAAGTAATTGAGGTACCAACTTACCCATCAGGGCCCACATAACTATTGGAATTTCATCTCCTAGGGTTAGGTTTTTAGATGTCTAGGGTTTTGGCATTCATGAGTAATGTTAAAAAATCCTCTGGAGCCACACTATAATATTTCTACTCAGACGGATGTGTGTAGCAACCCACATATCTTCTCAGATATAGCTACCACCATTCGAGCAAGTTGTTTCTAGTTCTTTAGTTTTACAGTTTCAGCCTATTTTATATATTCAATGGAAGTTATTGTTCACTGGATATCTATTTTTATTCTTCGTATCTGTGTGTTATTTTATTTAGGCGGTTATTCCTTTCGTTCTGCTCATAAATTTGGATCATGCATTCAAGAATTCTTCTAGAAAACATGTGATTTACTACAGGGAATGGTTCATGCAGATCTCTTTCTCTCCCATGGTCTCATTCTCACGTCATCTCGCACTAAGAAGAAAACTACTCGGAAGGGGACCCAAAGTACAGTCGAAAATCAAGAATCCTATCCTTATCAAACAGTCACTTGAACTGTGCTTTGAATTTCATGCAGTTCGCCGACTCTCTTTGTCAAAATTTGTTGCATGTGTTTCCATGGATCAACACCTTTTTTGAACCTAGCAGATGCATTCTGTGGACTCCCCCCCTCTATTGGTTGCAGTTTTCCTCCTCTTATTGGCTATCAACCAAGTCAATCTAGACAAGAGGATGACGTTGGGCATGTCCATTGCAACAATCACCTCATTCGTTTGATTTGCAAGTGCTCGAGAAACTGGACAAAGTTCTAGCTACAGGACTTTCACCAGCTACTACTTCAATTTATGGAATACATGATGAAGCACATTGTTGGGATCCTTTTGGCAAAAGGATGAGAAAAAGGAGGTCCCTTAACTATCTAGTTAGGCTATCCAGAAATCATAGCAGAGAGTTAGTTGGTTAGTGGCTCAACTAACATAAAGAGACAAGAAATAAACAACAATGGAATAAATCTAAACTAAGCAAAAAAATAACTTGAAATGAATGCACAAAGAAAACACAAGAGAGATATATCAAGTAAATTGATCTTCGAATTGATACTCCTTGGAGAAATATGGGAACTTATTATTCCCCTCTTCCTCCTTGGGAAGGCTCTTGAGTCCCCAAGTACAAAGTCTTATTTCTACTATCAATGGATAACAAAGAAAAATGGTGAAGAAAAGAGTGATGGACTAATCAAGAGGAGAGAGTCCTAACACTTTCTATGGATGCCCAAAGCTTTCAAAGAGGAATATGGCTTCCCAAAGATAAAAATGAGAAGCATAACGATACTCAAATGCTTCTTATTTTTTGCATACAATGGTCATTTATTTAAAGGAGGATGGAAATATTTTTCTTAATTGGTTCCCAATATGAATGGGAGGTCGTTGGAGGTACCTCCCATCCTTTTCAGTGATCCCAAGGAAAAATTTGGGGGCGATTTTGGGTATGGGGGAGATCCCCTTCATCCCAAAAGTAGTTGAGGCCCGACCAAACTCATCAATGCACTGTTTATGCATCTGTGCGGGTCTTTCGACTATCATTCGTGCACTATGTGCATTGTACACCGTGTTAGCCAGTGTGGATGTGCGCGCGATGCTTTGATTGATTATGTGTGGATTTCCAGAACCACTTTTACATGGTTTTATGATTTCTTTTCCAAACTGAGTGTAATCCTTCCATGAATATTGGTAGTATGTTGTGTTTGTGTTAATTGTTTCTTCATCCATTGTTTGTATTTCTAGTGAGCCATTTTCCAGTGAAAACAGATGCCCCATGATGTGTGAGGTTCGGAGCATACGTATAGATGAAATACATCATAGTTTCTTTTGTTTATGATTACATTGTATAGAAAGTGAGAAAACTTGGACTTGAGTATCTTTGGGAGTCATCTGTCGGAGGGAGAGGGGTTGAAATATCAGTACAAAGTAGGCTATAAAAACAAAAATTGTTTCTACAAACGAGGCGGATGTGCCCCATGCTCATATCATGAGACCATAAAGAGATAGTAGTAATTGAACTTGCTAACGAACTAAATATCTGCAGTGTCCTCATGGGTGTTAGAAACAATAGGTGAAGATTATGATGACGGAACCAACTTTGAATCGATTGGTAAAGTACTCGGAGGCATTTATGGCCTAATCAAATTTAGAGGTATTCGACCGCCACTAAAAATTGCAATGGTCGCAAAGTAAGATCCACTGTAACATGAGATTATGTTGGAGTCAAATTTCATGGGGATCAACGACATCAAAGAGAAATCAGGACTCTCTCTGTGACGTCCAAGACTACTCATTGTCAATGGAATGAGAGCCAATATACTGTCACTTTTCTAGAAATTTGTTGATATCGACACCAAAAGTAATGCAACAAGATGAAGCAAAGGGATTCTGGATATCTGGGTGGATCATCATGGTCTCGGAAACTATATCGGTACTAGTAAATGGGGTGATAATCATGAACGATGTATGGAATATACAGGATTCCATAACTTCCCTTGGTTGGCGGGTATTGATGGATGGCAGCAATCGTAACATACTATCTAGTGTCAGGGGGACGGCCAGATGTGGGAAAAATTTGTTGAAGGGGTGAGACTGCAAGGGGATGTAGTATAGGTCAAAATATAGAGTGATATGGGACACAAAGGTCTAGTGGTGGTCAAAATTTTGGTTTGGATACAAATGGCTTGCAGAGGGTGTGAGGGTAGTGAGATGCCCCACTAAGGGTAACAGGGTTTGATATGTTCCAAGGGAAAAGCGCCATTAGGTGTGATGGCCAAAATCTATTGTACTTGCTGAAATGTAAAATGAGCTTTTCACAATTACCAAATGAATAAATAATGGGGTTTGTGTTAGAAAAATAGGATCATGGAGCAATAAAATAAAACAAATGTGGAATAAAACACAGGAGATACACAATACAATAGAGACATGGAAATATGTGGTTCATCCTGTGTGGGATACGTCCACCAAAGAAATTTCTAGGTCCTTCCTTATTATTATCAATCAAAATGAATGGATACAACCTACAGCACACCCGATGTAACTTCCTCTTCTTTTTCTCACAGTATCCTCTCTTAGAATACAATATTCACGATAATACACATCTGCAATACAATTCCCTCATAAGAGAGGGTTTTCTTCTAGGGTAAAAAAACCCTAAAATAACTTCTACCATCAGATATGTGACCTTATAATGAACGGTCCAGATTGACTACAAAATTTCAATATTTTACACAGCAATTTTTCCCAATATTTCGCTTCGGGGGCACTATCCATGAATCCCCCGCCAGAGGGGGGAATTTTTCCAAATATTATCACCACCCCCCCGTGGCGACAGTTGTGGGGGGAAATCCTCCCCACACCCCCCCTTAAGGGAATAGAGTCCAAGAATGACTGAAACAAACCTTTGAATCAGGAAGATAATCAAGCTCCATAACCAACAATCTTTCACTTGGAGACTGATCACAATAAATCCATTGTCGTTGTACTTGTTGGACTATACTCCACCTTGGATCTGGAAAAATTCTCATCTTCACCTTCATGCTTGAATACCGACTGATATTGATCATGAACTCAATTTCTCTCTGGTTACTCCCTTTGTTAACATGTCTGCGAGATTCTGGCTAGTATGTATCTTTTCCAACTTCAAATGTCCATCTTCAAATATGGATCATATGAAATGGTACCTGAGTTGTATATTCTTAGTATTTGAATAAAAGGGTGAGTTCTTTGCAAGATGAATGGCACTCTCACTGTCAAAGTACAACTTGTTATTCTCCTTCTTCTTTCCCAATTCCTTCATAAACCTCTGTAACAAAATCATATCTTTACTAGCCTCTGTAGCAGCAACATACTCTACTTCTGTTGTTGAAAGTGCAACAACCTTTTGCAGTTTCGAAATCCAACTTATTGTTTTTTCACCTACAGTAAAAACATACCATGTGGTGCTCTTCCTGCTATCTTTATCACCTCTCGTATCTGAATCAACATATCCCTACAGAAAAATGTCTGAACCTCCAAAACATAATGCATGAGTAGAAGTACCTCTCAAATCCCTGAGAATCCACTTTACTGCCTCTCAATGTTCTTTACTTGGATTGTTCATATACCTGCTCACAACTCCCACTGTATGTGCAATATCTAGTCTTGTGCAAACCATCGCATACATCAAGCTTCCAATTGTTGATGAATAAGGGACCCTATACATGTATTCTATCTCCTCCTATGTCTTTAGACACATTTCCTTGGTTAATTTGAAATGGTTGGACAAAGGTGTACTAACTAGTTTTGCATTCTGCATTCTAAACCTCTCCAACGCCTTCTCTATGTACTCACCCTGAGACAATGTCAATTTTCAATTTTTCATGTCTCTTGTTATTCTCGTACCAAGGACTTTCTTTGAAGAACCCAAATCCTTTATCACAAAATAATTAGCTAATTTATTCTTGAGCACATTTATATCCTTCATATTAGACCCTACAACAAGCATGTCATCTACATACAATAGAAAGATAATATAGCTTCCATTTTCTAGCATTTTAAATTAAACACGGTGATCAAAATGACATCTACTATAACCTTGTTCTGTCATAAACCTATCAAACTTCAAATACCACTGCCTTGGAGCTTGTTTTAGTCCATACAAGCTCTTCTTAAACCTGCATACCAAATTTTCCTTCCCTTTGACCTCATACCCATGTGGTTGTTGCATATAAATCTCTTCCTCCAAATCCCCATGGAGAAAATTTGTTTTTACATATAACTTTTCAAGATGCAAATTTTCTACTGCCACAAGACTTAAAATAGTCCTAATTGAAGCCATATTAACAACAGGAGAAAACATTTCATCAAAATCTATACCTTTCTTTTGTGCAAACCCCTTTACAACAATTCTGGCCTTGTATTTCTTTTTTCCTCCATCTTCTTCCTTCAACTTGTAAACCCATTTATTCTGCAATGTTCTTTTTCCTACAGGAAACTAAACCAAGTCCCAAGTCTGATTATTTACCAAGAAGTCCATTTTGTCTTTCATTCCTTGCTCCCATTTCTTTTTAGTGTCTACCTGCATTGCATCTTCATAACATTCTGGTTCACCATAATCAGTCAACAATAAATAATACAATGAAGGAGAGTATCATTCATGGTTTCTACTTAACCTGGTAGATGATCTAAAAATGAAGAAGACTTGTATTCTTGAAATTATTTGCAAGATTGTATTCATGTGTTAAAATGAAAATGGATCAACTTTGCAACACACTTTTATCGAAATTATTCATTCAAGATGCATATAAATAGCAGCAATAAACAGTGGACAGAAAACACATAACACAGCAAATGATAAAGGAGTTCACCCCTCTCTTGGGCTACATCTCCTGGTCCAGTTTCCAATGGATCTTTTGTATTATTTGCTCAAAGTGCTCAAAAATGTGCTTTACAATGCTCAAAATTCCAAATAGATGGCTCCAATGGCTTCAGAACATCCAAAAACTCCTAGCTGGGCTTTTTCGGCACCTCGTTTGGCCAAAAATTGAAGAAGATAGGCTTCCTAGAAGTTCCCCTTCAAACTTGTTGTCTCCGGATCACCAAAATGCACCCTTGTTGGCTCAACCTAGCCCCCACATGATTTTATGCGTTAAAACTCAGCACCGGGTGCAACCGCACAACCGGTACAAACTATCGAACGGTTACATGCTGGCCCTTGACCGCCTAAGGCCCATGGGCATATAGCCACCATATGACCTCGCGCGCATATTAAAAAGGGTTGAGTCCAAACCACAGGACAACGGTCGGCGCGCCGGTGGTTCTATGCACAACACGTGTGACCGGGCTCATATTAAAAAGGGCTATGTTAATACATAGCACTCGCCCATGGTCATATTACAAGGCATACAATCGGGGTTAAGTTTGAATGTGCGCGTAAAGGTTTAAACTGTGGCCATATTACAACAACATAACCACGGGCTGGGGCTAGGCCCCAGCCCGACCCCCCGCCCAAACTTACAACATTCGAATTCAAATATAATTTGCACCATATAGTGTTAAGAAACACTATGGTGGCGCGTTGGTTGGTGGTCTTTGCCAAAGCTTTGCACGTGGGTGGAGGTCACGGGGTCGAATCCGGTGGACTCCAAATAAATTTTAAACCAATATATAGGTGACATGTGGCAGCCATTGATTGGGCCATGTGTCACCATCCCATTTGTTGCAAACAAGCCACATCATATGCCAACTTTCCACGCAACTGCCTACCACGTCAGCGTCCGTACGGACTGTACGAACTGTACAGTCAGCATCCCTTTTTTTATCTGTTTGTCATTTTGAACAGAATGTGATATCTCTCGCTCTCGATGTCCGTTTGAACCCAAACAAGTTGCGTTGGGTTCATGACGATGAGGCCTACGCTCCTGTTTGATTTGAAGTGATTCTAAGCACTTTGAATTTTTGAGCAAAATTTGATCCCCTAGATCACACCTCCCCATTGGAAAGCTTTTGGACCTCCAAAAGACTATTTTCAGTCTATCTGAAGACAAGGGTATAGTTCCCTCACCTTTTGTACCTCAATCCACTTGGCTTTGCTTGGATTTGTACCTTTAAGACCAACTCGAAGATACTCCACATTTCCTCGTTTTGAAGTTCGTATTCTCCTATCAAGGATTGTGTCTTCATGCAGTTCTATAAGATATTCTGGGGAAAAATCATCTATAGAAGGAATCTGAACATGCTCTCCTTGATCATCAATCAAAGGAGTCTCATACAATTTCAAATTCTCAACATTAACAACTGCATACATTTGCATATAAGGAGGCAAATTTAAACGGAAGGCATTGTTACCAATCTTGTCAATAATCTTGAAAGGACCATAGCGAATTGGTTTCAAATTTTTACCTTCTCCTTTAAGCCTCTCCTTACTAATGTAAAGCCAAACTTCATCTCCAACTTGGAAACTGTGATCAACACGATGCTTTTCATGTCTCGTCTTGTACTTGGCTTGACTCTTTTCCAACTGCTCTTGCATCATTTGATGTATCGATTGAATTTATTCAATGAACTTTTCTACCCTATCAATGTCATATTGACCATCAATATCAATATCCTTCCCAAAGAAAAAATCTAAATGAGATTTGGGAAAATAGCCAAAACATTATTCAAATGGTGACGTTTGAGTTGAAGAGTGCTTAGCTCAATTGTAAGCATGTTGAATGTAGTGTAAATGCTCATCCCAAAGTTTAGGATGCTTGCTGCAATAACCATGAAGAAGATGCACCATTGTTTGATTTACCACTTCTGTTTGACCATCGGTTTGCAGATGAAAAGTTGTGCTCTTTTTCAGTTTGGTGTCCATGAGTGCCCATAAGCTCGACCAAAAACTTCCAACAAATCAAAAATCCCGATCAGAAATAATGGATTTAGGAAATCCAAAATGCACCCAAACATTTTGAAAGAACATTTGTGTCATTTGCTCAACT